>PVKC010017495.1:0-20180 GCA_004027635.1 Crocidura indochinensis | reverse complement strand
CCGGCAGTGCTCAGGGGTTATTCCTGGCTCCATGCTCAGAAATTGCTCCTGGCAAGCATGGGGGACCATATGGGGGACCGGGATTCGAACCGATGACCTTCTGCATGAAAGGCAAACGCCTTACCTCCATACTATCTCTCCGGCCCCAGCATATTTTTTCTATTGTCACCCCTAATTTACTAATTGGCTAACTTTTTTTTTTTGCCTGGCTCTTATTTTTTTCATTTTAGCTTGAGCTCAGAATGCTCATTTAGGTTTTGGGAATCCTGCCATTTATTTTACCTTTCAGTACTCAGTCTTCACTGTAAGTGCTGTCCAGACAGGAGTGTGGGTTCTTTAAGAGAATATAACTATTATCCTATAATTTTGATGATATTAAATCTTGGTTATAATAATAAATGTTGGCTATTCATAATACTATAGTAACAGTTAATGAATGTTAAAAAAAAAAGTGGTTTTTGCCTCAGTTTAGTGTGTTTTAGTTTTCTTAACTCCAGAAAATCCTTCCAAATTTCAGGGATGAAAATGAGTGGTAGGTGGTATTATCCAATCACATTTCCTCTTTCTGATAGAAATCTGTTTCATAATAAATTGCCCTTCAACTGACTATAGTTATCTTTTTAGCTTTCAGGTTCTCCTGTGTCATAGCTGAAGTTGTATAACAGCCTGTTTCAAATTCCAAGGCTGGGCAATCTTTTTCTCTCAGAGCCATAAGTGTATTTATATCATTTGCGAGCCATTAAACACAGTAGACAGGATGCAGGCAGCTGATAAAAAAGCATATATGCCTTACTCATCATGTACAGACAAGACCGCATGATTTTGGGGTCCGTATACAACTTACGTGTTGGGTGGTTATTTCCCATCCCTGATCTAGGACCATGGTGCTACTCATCTCTAGATGTCAGGAAGTAACATAATTTTGAGCAACTGAAGTTAATGTTAAACTTACGTGACAAGGATCTAGGGATTTATAAAATGTTTTACTTAGCATTAGCTTCTATCTTTACCACCTATACTTTGGGGTTAATTGCTCAATTCTTGACATTTTCAAATATCACTGGAATTTTTGGCCCTTCCAATAGGTATGTGTTAGTAGACTGGAAGCTTCTAAACAAAGCATTAAATTTCTCCTCTTTGTTAAGATTAGTTTTAATTTCTAAAATAGAATTGCTTTTAATATCTTAGAAATATTCTCAATAATACAATAAGTTCCTAATTTATTCATTAAAAATTCCTTCTATATTTATGCAAATGAACATTTGCCATAAAGATATTTGCTGAGTACAGAGCCCTGAGCATTGCTAGGGATGATCCCAAAACCAAAATAAATCCACATCAACAACAAAACCCAAAGAAATTTTATTTCACATTTTGGTTGTTCTTTCCTGCAGAAAAGACCATATTGCAAGGATAGTATTATAGTTCCATTAATCGTCCATATTTCCCTTCACTTTTCTCCAGCTCACATTGGGACCAGGTGATGCTGCAAAAAAAGATAAGTTGCATTTTTGCTTCTTTTTCAGCCCATCTAAAAGCTCTTCCAGTGTGCTAATAACTTCTCTAATGGAGAGTCTGTGGGAGCAGAAGGTGAATTTCCTGTGTTTTGTATCCTCAGTAGCAGCAGCAATCTACCGAGAGGAAAGAAAACGAAAACAGCACAGTCCTGATATTTTCCTTTTCAGGGAAGCTTTTTATTTCTCTTCTGGGGGAAATTAGATCCCTCAAGTTTTCATGAGAAATACTTTAACCTTTCTCTCTGATAAGGACTTGAATTCTGTCTTGTTGAGTCCAGGTGGACCTGATGTTTGCATTCTTAGGGTAGGATGAATTTTTCTCTGACTACTGGGACTTTAACCCTTATGTTTGCGGGAGGAAGACCTTTAAAGTCCTCTCCCCAGGAGGGATTTTTCTGTTTTAGAAGGCTTACTCCTTGCTCTGCACTCAAGGATCACTCCTGGAGGAATTTGAGAGACTTTATGGAGTGACAGCAATGGCTGGGTAGGCAGCATTCAAGGCAAATGATCTACTCACTGTAGGAGCCAGGGCCTCACCCCCAGGAGGGTTTTTAAGTACAAAAAAAACAGTACTCTGTATTTAGATTGAGCTCCCCTCACCAATGACCTCTGATAGCTAATGCCCTAAAAGTCTGGGGGCAAAATGTGCCTCCTTGCTAATTTAGTAAACTAGTTTTGGAATGTTGGAATGGGACTTGCTTTTGCAAAGCTGTGATGTTCCAAACTGTCTTTATTAAGGCTTTCTGGATAGAGTCTTATTTTTAGGACAAATTCACAGGAAAAGGACTTTGAATTTTGGGCTGTCTTTCATTCTCATTTAGGCCTTTTGTTTCTGCTGAAGTTTCTTCTCTCCTAAAGGATACATTCTTGACAAAAGGTTTGTGACAGAATGACTTCTCTTTTTAGATCATTTCTTGATTTTATTACTTCCTAAAATTCACTCGTCATGGGTCCCCTATTTCACTGAATTTTCCCCAGACCAACTCTCTAAACAGGTAGCCTCTTCAGTCTACTAGTTTGGATAAATTATAAAGTATAAAAATAAATAAAATTATGAACAAATTTTAAGTAATTAATTTTGTTATTTTAACAGACATTTATTTGAATATATAATGATAAATCTTACACAGTGATATTAAAGGTAGTCAACGGCAAATCTTACACAGTGATACTTAAGATACATGGTGACAATAAATGGGGGCCTTTCCCAGTGTTGTCCTCCCTTCATCCCTGTTCCCAAGCATATATCCCTTATCAACCTCCTTTATCGCCCCAAATGCTAGTGCATCTAAAAGCATATATGTTAACCCTAATGTAAATCTTTTTTTTTCAGTTCCAGATATTTTTACTAGTGGTTTCTTAAAGGTTTGGAGTCAAGGGAGCACTGTAAAAACAATATTAACGTGGCAATTATCATTTGCATGGGCCCACCAAAGTATGGAGCTCATGGAAAGGAAAAACTTTTGCCAAAGTACAAGGAGATCCCAACCCTGGATTTTCCTGACATAAGACCATTTCTAGGCTCCAGGCAAACTAGTTTGTCCAATCCCGGTCATTGTCTGTAGTGCCAACACAGTTATATTTTTCACAGTCTCTGTTGTTGATCTCACATTTCTGTAGAGAGGGTCCTGGCATCTGTATATCCTACAATGAAGTCAGGATGGTACGGAGCGGCATCTAATTTCAACTTGTAATTAACAGGCAATGCAGAAAGCCCTGTCCAGTATGCAGGTCGATGTTGTTGTTTAGGTCTTCTCAGTGTTAAGGAAAGACTCCTTTGAGTAGATCGATGTCAGAACAGCAGTAGGGTCTTCCCTAGTAGAGGATTGCTTCTAGGTGATGTCATAAACAACGTTGGATGTTTCATAGATGACTTCCCTGGTTCAGGGGTAACTGGAAAATACCCAAACCTCTGAGGCCTGTGCCGGGTCATCATGTCAATGTTCAGGGTTTGTAAGGCTCCATTGCACCACTAGATTTGTGTGTTCCCATATCTATTAGATAAGAACTTATTTGTATGTATAGTATTTTCCATTTTAATGTGCCCATGCAAACAAGGAATAATGCCACTTGGTGTTATCAGCGCATAAAGGGACCGCAAGAACAAGTCCAACAATCCCCATGACCTGGTTCAAACATAAGAGTTTAACTGAGGGACTCTATCACCAAAATTCCTTATTGAACAATTCACAATGAGATTGTGCCAATGGGGATGCTAGAACAAGTCCAACAATCCAATTGACTTGGTTCTTATATAAACGATAAATGGAGGGATGCTTCTACAAACTTCCTTATTTTATCAATAACAAAGGGAAGGAACTATAGAGAGGGACTCTTTCACCAAAATACCTTATCGAACAGTTCACATACTAACTTCCTTATTTAACAAATAACAAAGGGATAAAAAGTGGGGAAAATAAACAATCTAAATTGAGAGAATGGACTCAATAGTCACCATATATGGAACTAATCAGAGACCTAGTATACTAGCAAACATAGTTACAAAGTGAAGAGAGGAAGAGGCCAAGAAGCCGCTAAGAGTGAACACATAGAAAAAAAAGTACTGGCCTCTTCCTAGCCTGAGAGTCCATCCTCTCATTTTTTATTTTGAATATATATGGTACCCTCACGCAAAATAGTCTCCTCCCAGACTGAGAGTCCATTCTCCCATTTCTATTTTTAATATATATGGTACCCCTGCATGGTTTTCAAAATGGATACCAATGGAAAAAAAAATACCAGTGTATGTCCACACATGCACCAGTGCTGCTTCAGCCCGCCCTCCAACCCAAGCGTCCCCCCTTAGTGTAGGGAGACAAAGGTGGAAACTCAGAGGACCACCATAGAGTCCACATGGCCGGCAACCAGAGAAAACCTGGAATAAAGGGGAGATATAGGGGAATGGTGGGGGGCCTGCTAAGCCCCTCAGCACCCCCCAAGCTGGGGAGAGTGCCATGCCGCTGGGGTGTCCCCTAACCCCAGTACCTGCGTAGAGCTGATCTCCAGGATCAAAGCACCGGAAGCCAGCTGCTTACCCAGCCCCTCCCTTTGCTCCTCCTTCCTAGTGCAGAGAGTGGGGGGAAGCCTGGAGACCCCTAATAGAGTCCACCTGAACCCATAGCAGGCCAGCCGAGTTGGCACTCAGGCCAGGCCTAGAGTCCAGGGGACATAGGGAAATGGCGGGGGTGGTCCTGCCAAGCACCCCAGCACCCCCCAAACTGAGGAGAGTGCCATGCGGCCTGGGGTGTCCCCTAATCCCAGTACTTGGGTAGAGCTGATCTCCAGGATCAAAGCACGGGAAGCCAGCTACCTACCGGGCCCCTCCCTTTGCTCTCCTCCCTAGAAGTAATTCATTTTTTGTTTCATTTTTTTTCTTTCTTTTTATTTTTTAAATATATTTTGTAGGGGCAGAATGAATGGCACAGTGCAGCAGCAGAGCATTTGTCTTTGGTCCCCCAAGCCAGGAGCGATTTCTGAGCGCATAGCCAGGAGTAATCCCTGAATGTCACCAGGTGTAGCCCAATAACAAAACCAAAAACAATTCATTTTGTATAGTTTATGTAACAGGGTTATAATAGTGTTAATGTTTATGATTTTATGGAAATGTTCTAACAAATGTTCCATTCAATGCTACAGCACCAATCCCACCAGCAGTGTAATTTTCTTTCCATCACTGCCCCCAGTTTCCCACCCTCCTCCAAGCCTGTCCTTTAGTAAGTATGAATAATTGATATAATATCATTTGCTACAATGAAATGGTAATGGAATTATTAAAAAACACTTCATTATAAGAAAATTTGTGAAGATTGTCAAATCTCACTAAGGGGTCATTAAATCACTACCTGAAGTTTACTAAGCTGTTTGTTACTAGTTGTGCATTCTGTTGTTGATTTTGGTTTTTGTTTATTGAGCTTAGGTGGCTTCTATAACAATTTCACATGTAATTTGGTATATTTTTACTGGATGTTAGTATTGAAAAATAAGGCAGTGTCACACAGTATAAATAGGGCCAAGTGCTCTAGGACTTCAAAGATTTATGGAGCTGAGACAATGAGCTGATGGATGGCCTATGGGTAATTGGTGTGACTGGTGGAGCTTCTGAAACTGGGGAAAAGGCTACCCATACTGACTCCAAAAAAACCCCAGAGATCTCTGCCCCAAACTGCATAACTGAAGCTTTTGGCAGTTGGATGTCTCTGCAGAGATCAGTTGGAATAAAGGTAAAGATGGACCATTGCATCATGGTAGTTGTAGGATGTGCATGCAGTTGTGGAGATTCCACTACTATCTCTTATGTCACCTCAAGTCCACCTCTTCATCCAATAACCCTCCCTTCCTTTGTTTCCCCTCTACATGATAATTGAAAAAACCAATTATCAAAACCAAGCTTTTATCATCCTTTTGTACTATGCAGTCAGATTTTAGAAGTGAAATAAGTAGAATTTGTTGAAGGATTGTTGAAGTGCAGATGTAGAAGAGACAGAATCAAGAGTCACTTCTCATAATGTTTTGGGTACCTAGTGACTTCAGGGAGTTTTACAGACTACTGTGAGAATAAACTTAGGCAAGATGATAACAACATATCTTTATTTTCTTAATGAATTATGTTTAAAAACCATAACCAAGAAAACACAATGCACACTATATTCTCATGAGTGAAGTTTTTGTTTACTTACATTGCTCTTAGTACATAAAATACTTCTCCAAAGGCACTACTGAATCACACACCTTTTTTTTTGAGGGGCGGGGGTGAAAGGGACATTTTTCCAGTAATATTTTAAAGAAAAAGGGGAGAAGGATAATAGAATAATAGTATTTTGCCTTGGGTCAATCTTCCTCAAAGGTTAAGACAAATTGCCCTTCTATAGAATATTTATTTTAAATTAGCTGGAAATTGACACTTCACTGCTTTGAAAAAAGTCACCTTTCCCTTAGGGAAGTTGAACATGAATATTTCCTATAGTTTCTAGGGTAAAGGATGAAGGATTGATCAGAAGAGATTGAAGCAACTTGAAGTGGAAAAACGAATTCCTAATGTCTTGTCTAGTTTCACAGCCTCATGGCCCAAATGGTACTGACATTTTCATTAGGCAGGTTAAGGAAAACAATAGAAGTTAATTAGTGGTATTTCAGCTCAAATGGCCAATGCTGCCCAGGGCCTCATGTAAATCTAATATTGTTAGCAGAATTCTGGCCTTCTAATTACAGGATATCACCTTTCCATGTCCATAAACAAATTAAGAATACTTTGTATAAGATAATGCAGCTCACAGGGATTTGCGAAAATATATTAGGTAAAAAGTGTGTAAAGCACTATTTATGATTTATTTTTCTCCAATTTTTTCTAAAGGATAAGTTATCTCACATGCTTCTATTGTCATCTGGCTAGATGAAAAGGGACAATCTTCATAAATACTTAGTGGGTTGCAGGAAATGACTCATAGATCTTTACTCTATGCACACAGAACATACACTTAAATTTCCCACATGAAATTTTGTCTTTCAAACTACTGCATTTTTGGTAACATTTAGATATCATTTTCAATTTGCAAGAGTGGCAGATAAATCTTTGTGATCGCTAGAAAAAAGTTTTTACTACGGGGGTAGAATAATGTAGTAAAACGAGCGTAGGTTTTGAAAGAACATTTAGGGATTGACATCTGCTCACCATTTACTAGCTAAATATTCTAGCAAATAATTTTACCTATTAAACTTTAACTTTCTTTTTTTTTTTGAACTTCAACTTTCTGTCTTGTAAAATGAATATAATACCTTTCATTCAAAGTTGTTTTTTAATGATTAAGTGAGTAATGTATATTTTTTGACACTTAGGTGATGCACAATAAAAAAGATCCTTGTATGGTTATTAAAGCGAACAATTGCGTTTCAAAAAAAAAAAGATCCTTTCAAAGTGATGGTATTCATCGGTAGTTGTTCTTAGATCTGTTTTTTACCCATTGAAATAAAACCAGTTGATAAAGTTATATTGAGATTGGGTATTTAATTAGTAGAAAATAGTGAAGTCAAACAGATTCATTTGTACAATTAAACAATCCTGGTTTTAGTCTATTAGACAATGCACTGTTGTTATAAGATAGTCATCCAGTCTGCATTATTTTCAGTTCTATAAAGTATTCTTAAGAGTCCACTCTTCTAACCATAAATGACTGCTAGGTATTGTTTTTGATCTGTTTCTGTCTCTGTCATAGCTTCCTCTCTTTCCCTCTTTTCTTCTCTCTCTGTCACTCATACTCACACAATATCTTCATTATATTTTGACTTAATTAATTACACTTCAGTAAAAAATATTAACTTCTGAGCATTCATCATTAAGTAACTTAGAGTCTAAAGAATCAATTTTTGGAGTAATTTCATTAAAGAATGGAGGAGTAATAATTTCAAATCACATATCTTCTTTCCTTTCATGTCACAATTAGAAAACTAACCTGAGAAAAATCTATAAAAACAAGTTTTGGGGGAGCCGGGAGGTGGCACAGGAGGTAAGGTGCCTGCTGTCTTGCCTAGGACGGACCACGGTTCTATCTCCGGTTCCCATATGGTCCCCTGTGCCTGCCAGGAGCGACTTCTGAGCGCATAGCCAGCCAGGAGTAACCCCTGAGCGTCACTGGGTGTGGCCCAAAAAACAAAAACAAAAAAAAACAAAAAAAAAAACAAGTTTTGGTTAATTTTTCCTTACTTAAAGTTTCAACGATGCTTCTTCTTGGCCAGTTCATTAATAATTTCTTCAGTGGAATTTATAGACTATGCTTTTACACATAAAACATGGCATTTACTCTATAGTGATGGAATTTTTATATTTGCAAAGACTCTCAGGTGTGACAATGGTGACACTTGAAAACAGTAAAATTTTGTCTTGGTGAGGAATACATTAAAAAAAAAAAGATTTTGATACCTGGTGAAAGAGTAGCTTCTTGCTGACCCTGTGTATAAAGCTTAAAAATTGTGAAGGCGACACTGGTAATTTGATCCATTATTAATTATTATTATTAGTATTATTATTTTGGATTGTATTTTGGGTCACACCCAGGTAAGGCTGAAGATTTACTCCTGGCTCTACTCTCAGGGGTTACAATTGGTGGGACTCAGGAGGTGTTAGGAATCTAAACCAGGTGAGCCACATACATACAAGACAAGTGCCCTACCATTGTTCCAGCTCCTAGAATTCATTTACTTAAAGTTTCATTTGATAATAATAAGAATTATATTTAATATTTAAGAATTATAAAATTGGACAAAAATCGCTAATTAAAATAACTTCAGCTATACACCAGAAATCAAATAAAAGTAGCAAATTGCCATCAGTACTCAAAATAATTATAAATTAATTTTATTTGTTAATTTAGTTTTATCTATCTATTTCTCATGCTGCTTTTTGAGCCAACAATCTGTTTTCATGAAGTCATCTGCTTCTTAAATCCTAATCCAGGTCTCAGATAAACTGGCAATATTATCATCTGGCAGTATTATCTTTATGTTCCGAAGCTATTACATACAAGTTTGTTTATTAAAATACCAACAACTTAAAGAACATGATACAGTCCTTCTTATCAAATTCTGAGCACATAGCCAGGAGTAACCCCTAAACATTACCAGGTGTTGCAGAAAAGCCCCCCAAAAATCACAATCCCTTCCTTAAAAACAAAAGCACATTTCATTACATTTATAGCTACATTTTGTGCTATTATTTTAGTAAAGAATTTTATTATCAACTTTATTTATTTATTTCATCAAATCTCTATTTACAGATAAAATTAGAGTTGTATATAGATAGATCTATCATAAATAGTTTAGTAAGTTTGCAAAGTTTATGAGTATACAAACTTCTAAAGTCACGCATACCCATTTTTACCTATTTATTTTTATCTATTTACAGTGTTGGGAGTCAAATCTGATATTACACATGTAAATGTTGTATCACTGAGTTACATACCTGCCTCCATTTTCACCTATTTAAATCAATAAAATAAGCAAAATATTAAGACAAGTAACAAATAAATCCACACTGAGAAATAAACTATATATGTATATACATTTAAATGTACATATACATGTAACTATTTGTTTATTTATTTGAGTGTTTAAGGGGGTGGGAGGCTATTCCTAGCAGTGCTAAGGTCTTATTCCTAGCTCTGTACTCAAGGATCATTCCTGCCGAGCTGCAGAGATCGTAAGTGTTGCCAGATATAGGAGAGTGCAATGCATGCAGCCTACCCGCTATAATATTGCTCAAGCCCCTAGAACTAAACTCTAATTAAAAAGTATCTAGGTTCCTTATGGTAAGCACAGAATAACTTAATTTAATATTATTTCAAGATTTAAAGTTAAATAAGGGACTGGGGATTGAATACAGGAGGTAAGAAACTTGCTTTCCATGTGGCTACAGTTGCTACACCTTGATTTAAATTCCTGGCACCAGAACTCTCCATGATATTGAAGTTAAATGCATCTTCAAAGGTGAAACATCACTGACTGAGCAACTGAAAACAAAGATAAACAAATGGGACTACATTAAACTAAGAAGCGTCTGCACTTCAAAGGAAATGATAATCAGGATACAAAGACACCCCACTGCATGGGAGATATTTACCCAAAAACCATTTGAGCTTTCATTTTATTAATATATAAAATCTTTATTTAAGCACCATGATTACAAACATGATTGTAATTGGGTTTCAGTCATAAATTGAACACCTCCTTCACCAGTGCAACATTCCCACCACCAATGCCCTCCCTCCCTTCTTCCCAACACTTGCCTGTATTTTTCTGGCTTTTCCTCACGCTCCTTCTGGGTACTAGTGCCATTACTGATTGCTCCTTGGGGCCAGCCAGGTTTGTTTCTGGCCAGGAATAGAGAATCTCACATCTTAATCCCTCCCAGCAACACAAAAGGGGCTGTCTTTTGGACCTTTCCTCAGACTTTTTCTGGGTTCCAGCACCATTGCTCATCATCTGCCCCTTGAGGTCATTGAGGTCTGTGTCTTAGTGGGAACATGGAACACTCCTTTTCCATCAGCCATTTGTTTCTGAACCCATGCAGATGCTAGCATGTCCACAAGAAGTCATTTCAATTTATATCAGAGTTCCTGGCAGGTTGGATCTAGCACTTCTTTCTCTTAGAAAATATACAGCTCAAAACCCAGTTAAACAAACCAATAAACTAGTTGCAAAGTTTTTTTCATACTTAGATAATCTTCCTAATTTAGGGGAAAAAAAAACCTCTAAAGAAGATATATGCTAAAAAAATAGAAGATATATGTTGAGCCATCTTTCATACAAACAATTCAATAGATAAATGTTTTAAACACCCTGATATTTCAGCTTTCCAAACCAGTAAATGCAAAGAAGCTAAGGGAACATAAGGGAGATACCTACAGTTGAGAATATAGAGAGAAATTCTGCCAAATTTCAAAGTCCATCCAAATGCCTGAGCATTATTTATGAGCATCTAATGTAAAAATTTAATGGTTTAACAATGGAAACAAGGAGTTACCAGCCTGTGAAATTAAGAAATCTATAGATGAACAATTCAACCAACTCAAAGAAGAACTCTTTCAGAAGATGAGAAAATCCATACAAATGTAACTGAAAGAACTAAACAATTTTGCAAGCCATAGTAGTAGAATTACACAGGTGGAGAATCACATAGACAAACTTAAAGACAAATTTAAAGCCAGCAATGATACAAAAGCCAAAAAAGAAAGGAGAGACAAAATGTTGAAATAAAATGTAAGTTATTTAATAAACAAAGACAAAAAATAATTTTTAAAGGGGAAGAAAAGGGGGAAGGGGAAGTACAAATAGTGAGGGAGATAATAGCAGAAAACTTTCCACACTTGAGAGTTTTCTCTACAAATCCAAGAGGTAAAAAAGAGTGCCAAACAAAATAGAACCTAATAGAACAACACCAAGACACTTAGTAATCCAAATGGCCAAAACAAACAAACATCAAAAACTAAAAACTAAGAGAGAGATGGACTCATTAAAGCAGCAAGGAGAAGATAAACCTCAAGTATCAATAAAAAATCATAACAATTAAACCAGATATTCCATTCCAATCCAGACAAGAAAAGGGTCTAATGACATATTTAAATTACTGAAAGAAAGAACCTTTCAGCCACAGTCCACTACCATGCAAAACTCTCATTTACATGGGAGGGAGGATAAAAATCATTCTCAGATAAAAAAGAACTCACAATATTTGTCCTAACCAACCCTAAATGAACTACTCAAAGAGAAATCACACAAACCAAACCCCCAATTGTAACAACAACAACAACAACAACCCTACACAATATAAGGGCACAACTGCCATATCTGTCAATAGTTTCCTTAAGTGTCAATGGACTAAACTCTCCCATCAAAAGGCATAGAATAGCAGGTTGGATCAGGAAAGAAATTCAGACATCTGCTGCCTGTACTGCCGGGTGTGACCCCCCCCCCCAAAAAAAAACAAAAAAATAAAACAAAAAAAAAAAGTTCAGGATAGACATAGGCTCAGAGGAAAAGGATGTAAACAAGTATATTAGTCACCAGAAAACAAAAAAGCAGCTGGGACAGCCATACTCCTACCAGACCAACTGCATTCAACCTCAAAAAAGTACTTAGAGACAAAGATGGGCACTGTTTATTGATCAAAGGAACAATAGACCAATAAAAACTATAGGTGAACAATAGACCAAGATGTACTAACTCTGATCAATATCTATGCACCAAATGTAGATAGACCCAGCAAAACATATAAGGCTTTTGCTCACAAACTTAGAGAAATATATGGGTAGAAATGTCATAGTAGTGGGAGACTTCAACACCTCATTATCACCACTAGACAGAACTATTGTCACTAAGCAGAACTCTACCAAAGACATAAGTGCTCTAAGTGAGAAACTAGAAGAATTAGAACTATACAGAGCCTTTCATCCTCAAAAAGTTGAAACCACATTCTTCTCAACTGCACATGGAACTTTCTCCAGGATACACCACATTTAGGGCACAAATCTAATCTTTGTATAGTCACAAATATAAGAATTATACCAACCACCCTATCAGTCTACAATGTCACAGAAATCAAGTTTAACTGTAAAAAGAAGATGGGGAGTAAATCTAACATTTGGAACTAAACAATATGCTGCTCAACAACAGCTGAATCACAGAAGAAATAAAAGAAGAGATAAAGAGATTCCTTAAAAACAAAGATAATGAAGAAACAAATTTCCATAATGTATGGGACTCAACAAAAGCAGTAGTTAGGGGTAAGCTCATAGCAATACAGGTCTACATTAGGAAAAAGGAAAAAACCGAAATCAACAACCTCAAGGGACACTTTAAATATCAGGAAAACCAAACAAACACAAACAGAAGAAAATAAATAATAAAATCAGAGCAAAAATCAATAATATAGGAACAAACAAACAAAAAAGCGACATAAAATGGCGGGAGAGATAGCATGGAGGTAGGGTGTTAGTCTTGCATGCTGAAGGATGGTTGTTCAAATCCCGGCATCCCATATGGTCCCCCGAGCCTTCCAGGAGCGATTTCTGAGCGTAGAGCCGGGATTAACCCCTGAGCAATGCCGGGTGTGACCCAAAACTAAAAACAAACAAACAAAACAATATAAAGAATTAATGAGACCTGGAGCTGGTTTTCTGAAAGAATAAACAAGATAGACAAACCAGTGCTTAGATTCACAAGTACAAAAAGAGGAATATACTCAAATAAATTGAATCAGAAATGAAAGAGGAGCTATTACAAGAGAACCTCCAAGAAATCCAAAATATCATGAAAGCTTAATATGAACAATTCTAATGAGTTAAGCTAGAAAAACTAGAAAAAAATGGACAGATGTCTGGAAAAATATCTCTCAATGAAGAGATATCTCTTAATGAAGAGGAAGTAGAAAGCTTAAATAGGCCAATCACAAGTAAGGAAATTGAAATAGAAATTAAGGAAATTTCCAAGAATAGAAGTCCAGGAGCAAAGGGTTTACAAGTGAATTTTATCAAGCATTCAGAGAAGAGTTACGGACATTTATCCTTAGACTCTTTCAAAATATTGAAGAGACAGAACCCTCTAATAATATCATGCTTAATTCCAAAGCTTAAAAAGATACCACCAAGAAAGAAAACTAAGACCAATCTCAATAATGAACATGGATGCAAAAATCCTTAAAATAATTTTAGCAAGCTGAGTCCAACAACATATCAAAAAGATTACACAATGGGAGCTGGGAGGTGGCGCAGGAGGTAAGGTGCCTGCTGCCTTGCCTGCGCTAACCTAGGACGGACCACGGTTCGATTCCCCCGGTTCCCAAATGGTCCCCCGTGCCTGCCAGGGGCGACTTCTGAGCGCATAGCCAGGAGTAACCCCTGAGCGTCACTGGGTGTGGCCCAAAAACCAAAAAAAAAAAAAAAAGATTACACATTATGACCAAGTGGATTTCATCTCAGGGATGCAAGAATGGTTTAATATACACAAATCTGTGTATATTATATAAATATATACTGTGTTTAAGTATACACAGTATACACAGTGTATATTTGCACAATATAAATATACACAATATACACCATATACCAAAGCCTGTCTAGAGTACAGGCTGGTGTGGGGTGGGGAGGAGGGACACTTGGGACATTGGTGATGGGAATAAAATTATATATTGGAAGTAAATAATTCATTTAAAAATAGTAGTAAAAAAACCCAATATACACAAATCAATCAGCATCATACACCACATTAGTAAAAATAAAAAGAATAAAAGACACATGATCATATCAATTGATGCAGAGAAAGCATTTGACAAAATCCATCACCCATTCATCATGTAAAGCTCAGCAAAATAGGTGTGGAAGAAACCTTCCTCAAGATAGTGACAGTTATTTTTAAAAAAGCCCACAGCCAACATTATTTTTATTGGTGAAAAACTGAAAGCATTTCCACTAAGGTCTGGCATAACACAAGGATGTCCACTGTCTCCACTCTTATTCAACATAGTATTAAAAATCCTATTAATAGTAAAAAGACAAGAGAAGGAAATCAAATTAATCCAAATCAGAAATAGGAAAATCAAACTATCTCTATTTGCAGACAACATGATGATATACATCAAAGGCCCTAAAGAGTCCACAGAAAAACTCTTACAAACAATAAACCAATACATTAAAGAGGCCAACTACAAATATACAAAGATAGGGCATTACTTTAAATAAATAATGAATCAGAAGACAATGAGATAAGAGTGTATCTATTTTTACAAAAGTGTCCAAAACTATTAAGTACATAGGAATCAACTAACAAGACAGGTGAGAAACCTATACGATGAAAATTTCAAAATACTTCGAAAGGAAACTGAAGAAGACCTAAGGAAATTGAAGAACATTCTATGCTCATGGATTGGAAGACTCAATATTATCAAAATGACCATGTTACCTAAACTACAATATAGATTCCATGCAATCCCTATTCAAATTCAGACAATATTCTTCAAGGACTTAATCTATTAAGTCTCAGTCTATTATAAGGCTTTTAGGGAACCAGAAAAGACCTAGGATAGCCAAATTAATATTGAAAAACAAGAAACTGGGAGGCATATCATTACCTAATTTGAAGCTCTACTACAAAGCTATCATGAACAAAACAACATGGTATTGGCAGCATTCAGTACAATAACTAGACGAGTGGATCTTGAAGTGCGGTACCTTTGCAGATACTCCTCACTTAACGACCTACCTGTTTAGTGACTGCTCGCATTTATGACCAAATCTTCACCATTTTTTATTTATTTTAAATATCCTTTTTCCATCTGTACACTCTACAGTACAGTACTATGTTTTTTGGTGCTTTAATGTACTCACTTTACTAATTATATGTTCTGCAATACATTGCAGTACTGTGTGTAAATTACACAACCTATGCAAATTAAAACAAGTGGAAGTTTTCAGTTTAATCTTTCTCATTATTTTACTTATTCAGAATACTCTATTGTCAAGTACTATGCATATACTGTACTACTGTATACAGTACATGCAGTTCCTCACTTAATGACCAATTTGCTTAACGAATATATGTTTGCTTTGAAACAGAACTTGGTCGTTAACAAGGAGTATCTGTATTTAAAAGACAGATTTTCAGACCAATGGGTTAAGAATAGAATATGCAGTGACAAACACCCAAATATATGGTTAACTAATCATTGACAAAGGAGCCAATAATATAAAATGGAGTAAAGACAATCTCTTCAACAAATGGTGTTGTAACAACTGGATAACTGCATGTAAGAAATTAAAGTATGATCTATATCTCACACCTGGCACACAAGTCAATTCAAAGTGGATTGACCTTGAGTTTAGATCCAAATCCATAAAGTTCAATGAGGAAAACAGGCAAAATACTCCAAGATTTAGACTTTAAAGAAGTCTTTTTTTTTGTCTCCCCATTGACAATACAGACCAGGTGAAGGGCCTGGTTTGAGGTGTATATGGGGAGCATTTACTGTACCTCCTCTTATATACAGTCAGTGTAAAGAACACAGCCTGTGGTAAGCATTGGGAGGTCTTTTCTTTTTTTGATTATATATATAAAATGATTTTATATATATAAAATGATTTGGAATCAATCTAGATGCCAAACAATGGACGAGTGGATCATGAAGCTATGGTACATTTATATAATGGAATTCTATATAGCTGTAAGGAATAATACAATCATACAATTTGCAACAACATGGTTGGAGCTAGAAAATATTATGTTAAATGAAGAAAGTCAGAAGAAGAAAGATAAATACAGAATGGTGTCACTTATATCTGGTATTTAGGATAACTGCATGAAGAAACACAATACTCTAAATCATAGTCTTCTTGAAGACAGTTGGCTCCAGAAATAGCGAGAAGAGAAGGAACTGAGTGGAAGAGAAGAAACACAAAAGTTTTTATTCTCTTTAAACTTCAAAAAAACCTGCAGTAACAGATACAGATACTTAGATTGAGCAGATGTTCAATTAACTGCTCTTTATAGAGGCTTATAATAATTTTCTAATGCTTTTATCTACAGAAACAAGTGCAGATTGCATTTGGAAGCCATGGCTTCTACAGTGCTCACTATAAGAACATTTTAATGTCTTAATTTTGATATGTATATAACTCTTTAATCTTTTTGTTCACAATGGTTCTTGGCGATATAGGAAGCTCTCCCTAGGTTCACATTACAGCGATATATTATATTAGACTCCAAATACAGTGCTTATTACGATGATATCTTGATAAATATTCTAATTTATTCATATTCCATATGATTATGCCCTTTAATATGATCTAATATTTATGTTCACAGATAATACTGGAGTAGGCAATGCATGCCATAGACTCTAGCTAGCTACAGTGCTCATTTATTAGGTATATTTTAGCAATTTTTTTCAATTCAAGATAATTTACCATCATATCATAATGCCATGTTGTCAGTTTGCTCTTAGGAAAGGAACAAGGATGTTCAGGACCCTTTACATACTTCATGGTGTAGACTGCTTTTACAGTCCTCTCTACTATAGTCCTTCGTATTCTAGACTTGAAAACTATGATTGTTTTAATAATGTACTATGCACAATATCATTTAGGAAGTTTTTTTCAGCAAAGTTTACCCTCACCAATATTGATTTGCCTAGGAATTGGAAAACTTTTCCATCTGTACTGCTACCTTTTGCTTTTTTAAGCACTCTGACCAGTTCCAGCTGTGTCATATTTTCAACTGCAACCTATCTATTGATCTTCATTGTCTGTGTTTGTGTGTGTGTGTGTGTGTGTGTGAGTTGTGAATGGTGACAACCCCTATGCCTGCCTAATGTCCATCTGTATTGTACATATGCCTTTCTGTGTTGTATATATGTATATAGTCCTTTCGCCTGTTATATATAACCCTTCCTTTTCCTCCTCCCCTGCTTACTACTTTACATATCCTTTTTTCATCCTTTAGCTCTCTCACCCCTCATTTGTTATTTCTCCCTACAGAACTGTTTATAACTGTATATAATTAATTCATGAAAATAAGCACACACATAGTTCTAATATTGGTCATTCTTGGGACAACATGAAGATAATTAGAACATATAGAATTATACCTAAAAATTATTATAGAAACCTCAAGATTAGAAATAGTTCTGCATTAAAAGACAAGATCATGTAAACAATGGATACAAATTAAATGGATTTGCCCATTTTTAGTTTGAAAACAGCTGAGATATATTTTTTTAACAATGTGGTTATGTGTTGGATTACTGATTCTACCCTAATCAATAATTGTACTCCATCCTAGGGTGTGACCTTGTGATAGTATATTGAATTATTCCTTACTTGATATTCATGAATTAATTATAATAAAGAAACTATAATTTAATTTAGTTGTATATCTCATAGGTAGGAAAATATAAACACACAAGAGTATACTTTTTCTTAAATAGATATACTCTTTCAAAAAGCTTTAGCTTTAGCTCCTTAATCTAACAATAAAATTAAAAAAAAAAACCTCACCAGAGTAGATCACAAAGGAATGTGCTAATTTCAGAGAGCACAAAGTGCTTTTGTGACTAAGTTTAATTGAGATATAGTCAAAATACAAATGATTTACAATATCTTTACCAATGGATATTTAATATATCCTTGCAGAGATCGCTCAAAACTTAAATCATTAAAGCACATTTCTATGTATTGCTATTACAATTAAAGAGTGACTTGCACAACCAGGATTACACATAACCAGGTGACTTCTTGACAATGAAATAAAGAGTTCCGGGGATGATTGATTGGTGGGATGATTGATTTCTGGGTCCACTCTGAAGCTAGACAAAACATGTATAGATATTTAGTCTTGTCCAGAAACCATAAAGAGAAGCAAATGCTTCCTCGTGATATTCCCAAAAACACTGATTTAGGTGCTTTCAGTATCAAGGAGTCTACGTGGAAAATAAAATGTTACTGATGACCTTGAGTATTAAGAAGTGATAGTGTCATTGTTGACAATGTTAAATATACTCTTTAAAAAGCGCTAGATCATAAATTTCAGATCTATATAAAATTGTATATGTTCAAGATTATACTTGGTGAGAAAACTGATGAATTATTACAAGTTCAAGAAAGAAAAATTTTTTTTGGACCACACTTGTTGGTGCTCAAGGGTTACTCCTGGCTCTGAGCTCAGAAATCACTCAAAGTGGGGCATTGGGGGTGGGAATGTTGCACTGGTAAAAGGGGGGTGTTCCGTTTGTGACTGAAACCCAAATACAATCATGTTTGTCATCATGGTGCTAAAATAAAAGAAATAATAATAAAAAAAGAAATCGCTCCTGGCTCAGGGGACCATATGACATGCTGGGGATCGAACCTGTGTCCGTCCTGGGTCAGTTTCATGCAAGGCAAATGCTCTACTGCTGTGTTACTACTCTAGCCTCCCAAAGAAGACATTTTTAAAGACATATTTATAAACCAGGTTTATTAAATAAATATGTAAGTGGAGGTAAAATTGGCCCCACATATGAGCAGGTGGAAGGGAAAGAAGACCAATTGCTCTTTCAACAAAATTCACACATAGACATTATTGAATATCAGTACCAGCCATCTACAAAGGTAGAGTTGAAAAATAGCTCAAGCTCAAGGAAGGGCTAGAATCAGAAGTAGTACCTGGAAGGGTGTGCTTGTGCTAAATATTTTTTACATTGAAGGACATTTAATTCTCTAAAATGAGCTTGACTCGAACATTAAGAAAGTGATGTAGATGGTGAAAGGAAAAAATTTTTGGCAAAGTGGAAATAAGGTAACATAATTAAGAACCTATTAGGTTATAGTAAAATAATTTGAGGGTATCTTTTCCTTTCTCAAAAAACTATTGAGATTTTTTTGAAAGTTTTATAGAACGTTGAATTTTTTTTTTTTTTTGGTTTTTGGACCACACCCGGTGACGCTCAGGGGTTACTCCTGGCTATTAGCTCAGAAGTTGCTCCTGGCAGGCAGGGGGGGGCCATATGGGGCACCGGGATTCAAACCGATGACCTTTTGCATGAAAGGCAAACGCCTTACCTCCATGCTATCTCCCGGGCCCCAGAAGGTTGAATTTTAATCTAATTTTATTAATTAGTAACATATATCATATAATTAAAAAACCTAGTTTCAGTGGTAGGAAACTACTAGGACATCCTACTTTTGTGATCTTATTATCTCAGGGCTACATAAAATAGCTATAGAAAAATTATCTATGTGATTCATCATTTTTCCTCACAATCAACACTTGATACCTGAGGATTAAACTCTTCTTCATTCATTGTGTACATGTATTTAATATCTATAATTGATATCTAGGGTCTAGATGATGTATCTGTTTTCTATAAATTGAAATGATGGGTTCAACTATTTTTTATAAATAGTTTTCATTAATGATCCCAAAAAACAAACTATTAATTTGCTAGAGTCAAGAAAATAAAAATCATCATTGCAATAATCATCAGACTTAATGAGAGGAGGCTGGAACTCCCAGTTTACTCCATGAAGCTCACCACAAAGAGTGGTGAGTGCAGCTACAAAAACAAACACACAGAAAACCACCATAATCATGTGAATGAATGAGAGAACTGGAAAACCTGTCTGGAGTACAGGTGTGGGTGGGGTGGGA
>PVKC010017494.1:0-20191 GCA_004027635.1 Crocidura indochinensis | reverse complement strand
GAATTTCCCAGCTCTAAGGGTATATTGAGTTCTCATACTAGCCCTAATGATAGGACTTGCAGGATTCAGGAAGCCTAACCAAGCACAGCAGCCTTGCTCTCTGGCTATGCTGCTATGATCTCATTTTAGGCTTTTCTTTAGAAGAGTGCAGTTACAATAATTCCACATCAGCAGGCAAGCCACAAGTAAAATAAAACATCTAAATCTGAGATCTAAGATGACTCCTTTTTCGAAAAGGGCAAAAAATGAAGGGAAAACTCCACAGCTCCGTCAGTCCTCTGTTAATGAGCACTGAATTCACAGCTCCAGGTTCTGTAAACCTCATTTAGATGTGTCAGCAAGAGCCAGCACTCTATTAAAGGTCTGAAACAGGAACAATAATTAAGAAGGCTCAATGCCAATTCTTTTTCATCTTTAACTGCTGCTTACAGTTCGTACACAACAAATACTAAAAGGTCATCAGAACTCATTTTATAATGAGTGCATATTTATATTTCCAAAAGTTTCCCTCTATCACAAAGCTGGAGACCAGAGAATAAAAAGAATGGGAGGTAGCCAGAGCTAGCCAGAAAGAAGGAGAAAACCCAACTAAATTCAAGACACACAACACAGTCTTTATTCTAAAAATTTCACCCTAGAAAGAAGTGTTCATGTATTTGTAGCAAATGCTCTTAATATTGAAATTTAGAAAACCATATTTATAATCCTACATTAGTCACTTGCTATTTCTATAGTCTTGCAATAGTATTTATTTATCCTTTCAGAGCCTTCAGTCTGTCATCTATCAAGTGGGAGGTGGATCCCAGATTTGATTTCCCTAGACTTTCACTCCTAAAATACTATTGTTAACCAAATGGATTAACTCATATGAGAATGTTTTAAAGAGCTGTGCCTTGTAATAGCAAAATGCCTGTGCTCTTACCACTTAACACTTTTCAAGCTTTTATATTAGTTTCTATTAAAATATTTATTTATTGGTTGGGGGCACATCCTGCGGCATTCAGGGGTTATTCCTGGCTCTGCGTTCAGAAATTACTCATGGCAGGATACTCACCAATGAATTACAAGTTTGATACCTACCAAACCAACCAAGCCGACATGGTTATTGCTATGTCCTTTAAAGAATCAGCAGAGTGGTCAACTGTGGTCTATTTTGTAATCAAAATGGTCTTCTTTGGTAGTAAGAAAAATAGTAGAGGGATTTTAGGCATCTATGTTGCAAGTGCCCAACGCAAGTTCAATCCTCAGTACCATAATAAGGCTTCCAAATTCTTGAGCCCTGGTGGTTTCTGAGCTTGACCATGTGCAGTTTTGGAGCTCTTTGTGCACCACAAGAGTTTTCATGGCGTTTTGGAGTATAACAAGACTCAATCCGAACCTCAGACCCAATCAACATCCTCAGACCTTGTTACTGAACAGCCAGTCTGATTGGCTAAGTCTTGCTAAGCCTCTCCCCCAGATACTAGAGACCAGATTACGAAATTCCTCCCTCCCATAACTCCTTCCTTGAATGAACACTGGTCTTCTGCATCCACCTTCAATTTCTCAGGAGGCCACAGTTATTTCCTCTATGTGGCTTTCCTTCCAGGGAAGAGGAGTTTGCAAAACTTACCCCTCTCAAGATGTTCCCTGTAGTCTTCCTCAAAGCAGGAGGAGTCCCAGATGCCTTCTGTTGTTCTCACCACCTCATCTCCTTCAATACCTCCCTTTCATCTCCTACAGCAGTGCTTCCTCCATCACTTGGCGTCACAGCCAGTGTTTGCTCCCCTTTCTTTGGATATGCTAAGAAAGCCACAATGGAAGGATTTTTGTGGTGGTTCCCCCTCCCCCCCCGAAAATCCTTTCGCAGCTCCAAACGTGAGTCATACACTTGGAGACTACAGTTTCTGAAGTACTGAGGTTTATCCTTCCCACCTGCTTCTCCATCACTTAAACCTATATGTTTCATAGGAGCCACTCCTGTTATTTGATTTTATCTAAATACGTTTTCTTTATCCCCACATCAGGATCACATATCTTTATCCTTCTTGACTTTGGAACTCTGGCCATGGACCAAATTGACCACAGCTACTCTAGGAAGTCCTGCAGTCTAAAATATGTAAATGGCAAATATTTTTGAACATTTTAACATGTTTTGATTTTTTAAATATTATTATTATTATTAATATTATTATTATTATTATTTAGGGACCAGAGAGATAGCACAGCATTAGGGGGTTTGTCTTGCACGCAGCTGACTCAGAACGGAAGGTGGTTTGATTCCAGGCATCCCATTAGGTCCCCTGAGCCTGCTGGGAGTGATTTCTGAGTGCAGAGCCAGGAGTAACCCCTGAGCGCAGCCTGGTGTGAACCAAAATCAAAACAAAAAATATTTTTTTATAAAAGACTTCTTTAGTAAGAGGATCTGACAAAAACAGCCACATTTTATCAAGTTACACATCTGTATTTTATAGATGCACATAAAAGACATAGACCTGGGAGGAAAATAAAAAAAAAAAACATGTTTGAGGGGCTGGTGAGGTGGTGCTAGAGGTAAGGTGTCTGCTTTGCAAGCACTAGCCAAGGAAGGACCGCTGTTTGATACCCCAGCGTCCCATATGGTCCCCTTAAGCCAGGGGCAATTTCTGAGCACTTAGCCAGGAGTAACCCCTGAGCACCAAATGGGTGTGACCCAAAAAATAAACAAAAAAAAAATGTTTGAGTTCAATGACCCTAGGTTTGAAGATGAAATGGGATCCTGTGTGATTAAGAATCAAGTGTGAAATATTCATATAACTATAGTCAGTCCTGCTAATAAAGTACAAAGAGCACTATAAATAGTTCTGCCATACTGAAATATTAGCCATGGTTACAAATTATCATTATCTTTTTTAGTGGTCTCTGTACATCTTTCTCTATAGATTGATATTCAGAAATAATCAGTGGAAAACATTTGTCACAACTATAAAGGGATTTTCTCATTTCAACAACAATGGAATCTTAGGGATGTGTGTGTGGTGTGTGTTTTCAGAAAACTAAGAGACTTTCTTTCCTTTGGGTCATTAAGTTGCTGTAGCTAGATTCAGATTTGACAGATATTATAATCACGCTGAGAAATTCCCTCTTGTGTCAAAAAGTGTAAGTATTACACAGTGGAACTGCATTTGATCCTCCCATAAGGTAAAATGGAGACATGGTTTTGACTCTCTGGACATGTTTACAACATGGTGAATTATACATAAGTTCTCTCAGCCTCTGTGAATAATGATGGCTAGAAGCAAAATCTCTCTAGGTAAAGAAATAGGTAAACCACCAATAAAATTGTGCCCCTTGCTTCAAAAGGGCACTTTCAGTTCCCCCCAGATAGAACGGTTCTTGGGATAAAAATAACATTTTATTTCTTTTTGAAACCCAAAATAGTATTGAATAAAAAACAACTTCTCTCAATAATGTGCTTACTATAGTTGCATTATTATAGGAAAGAATTATATCTTCCCCCAGGGATGAATGTATATTTTCTTAAGGTGGTTGAAAACCATTGCAAAAATATGATCAAACTATTTTGTTTTGTTTTGTTTTGTTTTTCAAACTCTGGTTTTAAAGAAAGATGGTAACATATACCAAATGGTCCCTATACCTGCACTCTATTTTATTTGATTCTGAAGACTCTGGTTGGTATTTTCAACCTCTCCTTGTTTTGCTAACATGTATATGTCTGTCTTTCCTGCTCTGGAAGATAGCAAGTGTTTGCAAAGTGAGCATCTTCGGTTTCCCAAGGTCCTCGGACATGCTTCAGGTATGATGAAAAATCCCAAATATGGGAGTTTATTGCCACTGATGTTCCCATAGAAGCAGATGTTGGAGGGCGGTATCATCAAATGAGTTGTGTAGAGCCTAGCTTTTACAAAAGAATGTTTTCAAAGTGTAATAAAGACACAGAAAAAGGAAAAGATCATAAATGTATCGTCTATATAACACTAGACATAAGTCATATTTCATAAAGGGAACTTACTTATCTACCCAGCATCCAGAGCAAGACAACACATGCACTACACATTCTCAGTCACCGAATGTGCTCAAACATGCTTCCACTCTTCTTCGTCAGCCAAGAGTAAACTTTATTCCTAATTTTGACTTCTTAGATCCCAAGTTTCTCTTTCTTTGAAACACAGACACACACATTGCATATCCTTGGGTACTGGTATCTTTCCATTGAAATAACTCTAAGCATTATTGATTATTGTTGGAGTCAGAATTCAAGATTCTTAAAAATCAAATTAAAAATGAAATGTCTAAAGATGACTTATTTCATTCATTGCCAAAAGCTCATTTGGCCACTTTCAATAAAGAAAAGAATCTATAGTCACTTTTATTTATTTTCTAGATAGGCATTTTTTCTGCATGTGCTGGCCTGGAACATGAATATTCTTCATGTGTGTTAAATATTTTGAATACAAAGATCCTTCAGAATCCTAAAACTTCATTTGGTTGGCATTTGAGGTTAACATTTTTTAAGGTGATTAGTTCCTGAGGGGAGAAACCTCAAAAAATGAAAACAATACATTATAAAATTAATACTAAAGTAGTGCTTTGCTCCATCTACAAGGTGCAGAGTAAAGACAATTATCTGGAAACCCCACCAATAACCAGGAACCCCACCAATAACCAGGAACCCCCAGACAATTATCTGGAACCCCACCAATAACCAGGAACCCCAAGCTTCCAACCTTTGTAACTGATAACCAAATGATTAACTAACAACCTCTGGAACCACTTAAAGACTGACAACATTGAGTAAAAACAATAATACATACTTAGTCCTATAATCTTTTTTTGTTCCTTTTAAAAATTTAGTTGATTTATTTTTTATTTTTGGGGGGATCACACCTGGGTGTGTTCAGGGCTTAGCCATAGTGCTGCATTTAGGGATCATCCCTTGTGGGCTTAGGTAACCAAGTGAGATACTGGGTGTCAACCCCCAGTTGGATGCTAATTGATTTTATTTTTTATACTTTTCATATACACATTAAACCTTAAGCCAATCCCTATAATGTGGGGACTGGCACATGATATTGGGGACTAAACTCAGATCTTCACTTGCCAAGCATGTATACTATCACTTGAGCTATCTGCCAAACTTCTAAACCTATATTTTCTGCAGTGTTTTAGTTTTTATGGGCCTCATTTTGCTGTACTCAGGGCTTACTTCTGGCTGTGTACATAGAGAATCATATAAGGTGTCAGATATCAAACATGGTCCAAGCACATGCAAGGCAAATGCCCTACTCACTGTCCTATCTCTCCAGCCTCTAAGCTTATATTCTTACCTCTACCCTTCTAGTACAGAGGTGACAAGATATAAACCAAATTTGTATTGTAACTAGAGTTACTGTTTCTGTGTTTTTTTTTTTTTTCAGTTTTCTAAAACTGGAGATGTGTGTAATTTCTACTTAAATGTTAATAATCGTGCCACAAATGGAAATGCTATATTTTCTCTGAGTCTCCTTGGAAGCCATTTACAATGTGTAAATCTAAAGCCCTTAGAGGGTATCAGATAGGCTTGTTATGCCCATCTATGTGACCCATTTCCACAAAGGGATTCTCGCTTCAACTGAGATGTATCAGAAATCAGGGCAAGAAAAACACATTCAAGCAGAATATGTTGTAGTGATTTCACAGCTGCAGTTGTTCAAAAGCACAAATTATTTCAGCTAAAATGGACATTAATCTAATCTCAAAATCCTTGCTTCAGTTCAGCCTATTTACAAAAGCATTGCAATTCGAAGATTTGCTTTTAGCCAATTTGTCCTACTTAATGAAAAACCACGTCCCCTCTGGGAGCATGTGTGCCTGATGAAATTCAGAAGTCATGCTCATTGAAAGAGCCCATTTTGGAAGGCTCTAAGCCTATCTGCAGCTTTGCAAATATATTCAAAGTATTCAGGTAGTACTTTCTACTAAACATTAGCCATATTTTGGATATAAACAGAAACTTTCACAAATGCTCACTGTCCCTTTATACCAGCAAGTGAAAATGATGATTCTTTGAAGTCAAGTGATATTTGGGTGTAGATTTCCACATTTACTTGTCGGAAACAGACAGGCTTTGGCCACACAACAGAAAACTGAGGTTATGTAGACCTTCTAGCAAATTACTAAGAATTAATAAGTGCCACAATAATATAAAGCATATAGACCACAGATCTACCAGAACCACTATGGTCAAATTGCTCTATTCAACAACCATACAGAGTAAAATAAGCAAACTATTAGAGAGAGATCTTTGGTCATGTCTCCAAATAGCTACTTGCACCCAACTTCTGGACAGTTTTCATGCATATTTATCTGTTTGTTTTTCCAAGCTTTTTTGGTAAATATTGTCATACCTCTCCTAGATAAGTCAATAAGGACTGGTCCAAGTTGAAGAATGTCATATTCCACACATTCACTCAGAATCTGACTAAGCAATCACCACATTAAATAATAATTCTTTTCAAATAATGACAGGAATGCTGCTATGGCATTTGTGTCCCTGCAAGAATTATTAGAAATCTCAACCTTCAAAGCAATGGAACTAGGAGGTGGAACCCAGAGGAGGAATTCGTTCATTTTTAATTTTATATGATTATTTTATTGGGCAACTGAATTATAATGTTATTTATCAATGAGTTTCAAGCATACAGTGTTCCAAATTCATTCCATCACCAGTGTTCACTGCCCTCCACCAATATCTCTAGTCCACCTTCCCCCTGCCTGCCTCTTTGGTAAACACCTTTTTTAAAAATTTGTTTTGTTTTAGGCTCTGTGATTTATAAAATTATTATTGATGGAATATCATGCACATTACATTAGTGTTTTTCCCCTGTTTTATCTTCCTACTACCAGTGACATGCTTTCTACTGAAGACCCAGCAAAATGGAACCCGAATACAAAAAATACCATGCACAAAAGAATTTGGTCTTAAGAGAAAACTCCATGAGTAGTATTAAGGAGCAGGAAGAATGGGTCTTTTATAAAAGAGATTCTACAGAATTTCTTGTCCTCCTCCCCTATAAAGATAGAAAAGTCTAAAACCATGAATAAGGAATTCACCCACCCTAGATGGCATCCTGGTCCTATGCTCTTCCAAACTGTGAAAAAATGTTTCTGCTGTTCTCTTTAAGAATTTTGAGTCCTCTAAGTTCTTTAAGAACGTTGTTTCAGGGACCAGAGCAGTTGTGCAGCGGTAGAGTGTTTGCCTTGCACGTGGCTGACTCAGGAAGGACCACAGTTCGATTCCCCAGTGTCCCATATGGTCCCAGGAGCAATTTCTGAGCACATAGACAGGAGTAACCCCTGAGCGTCACTGGGTGTGGCCCAAAAACTGGAAGAAAAAAAGAATGTTGTTTCAGCAGTTCATTGGACTAAGAAATAAGTGAACAACAATAATCAAGGTGTTTAAATAAAGATATTAAAAATAATAATAATAATAATGAAGGCTTCCTTTTATTTTTATTTTTAAGATTCTTGCTTCCTAGAAATTTATGTTTATCAATTATACTCCTCACAATTCCCTAAAAAAAGATAGTTTCTGATCATGTTGCAGAAAAAGGGAAATAAAGCCATATATCTTAAGTCATATAACTAAGAAAAAAGAATATAAGCTTGCCAGATCCCTCCCCCATGTACTTTCGAGAGAAAAACATGGATTCCACATCAATCATTTTGATCATGAAGACAAGTTGGCCAAGACATATTTTGGGAAGACCCTGTAGCCTTTGAAAAATCAAGAATTTATATCTTTAATAATAGCAAACATATTTCTTAGCTTAAAAAGAAAGCTTTGGGGGCTTGACTGACGGTACAGCAAGTAGTAGCAGTTAGTAGAAAATAACCACATGCAAAACAAGTTACCAGAGTTCAATACCCTTCGCCTCACAAAGTCCTCGGGGATCCCCAGGAGTAATTCCTGATTATCATAGAGGCAGGAATAGCCCTGATCATTGTACTGTCTAGCCCCAAACAAACAAAATATCACAAATGGCCTGTTTTTTTAACTACACAAACTAAATTCTTTAATAATTTAATAAATTGCAAGTCTATCAGAATAGTTTCGTATTAACCCACAAATTGTAAGGCAAGAAAGAAATCACTGATCATTGTCTCAGTGTTGTAATATTATTATTTTACTTCCTTAGTTCCTCTTTTGTCTCTACTTGTTACATGTTTGAATGCATAAACTTGTATATAGAGCCCTTTTCTACAATGATGTAACACTCAATAATTGTAATTTAACTGAGCTTTCGGTTCTTTGTGGAAAGTCAAATGGAGCTCTACTCTCTCTCTCTCTCTCTCTCTCTCTCTCTCTCTCCCTTTATCTCTGTCTCTTCAACAATCCCTATTTAATTTTATATTCTCCTATTCTCGCGTACATTTTTCAGTATTTTTTCTAAAATTATTTTACTGCTACATCCATTGCCCCATATGCATCAATGTATCTTCACACACTCTGCTCCAACTTAGATGGTTCATGCTTGGCTCTGGTTCAGCTGCAGCTGCCCATCATCAGATTTCCCCTGGTGACCACTTTTCCCAGCCCTTTTGCAATCCATTAGTTGACATCACGGAGCAATACTAAAAGCATTCCCTAGGAGTGTGGAGTATTTTTATGATTCACCTTTAACTAACTCTCTACACAATAGAATTTTTGGTTCATTTTCCCTCCATAAATCAAGTTATTTGAGAAATAACTGTCTTCCTGGCAGACAACTCCTTTGACCATGTGCTTCAAAAATGAAACAAAGATTCAGCTTTGTATTCTAATATTCCTTCTCTTAAAATTATGATTGCCTAATGGCTCCCAAACTGTTATTGAAAAAAATGTGGATGGGTCTATTTTGAGGGTGAAACCATGTTGTTGTTGTTTTTTTAACTCTTTGATACCACAATATGGTCAAAGCACATTTCAGAGTCAAAGAAAATTTTTTCTGTGTTGTTAGTGAATTACACAAATACTGATGTAAATACAATGGATTGAATGCCACATTAATTTGAAAATCATTGCTTATTCTTATTGATAAACACTGCCTTATTTGTTATGTCAGACAATGTTTTGAATAAAAATTACCTTTCTTCATAGATGCAAAAAATAAAACTATTGAATGCAAAGTGAATTAAAGATTAAACTCAATGAAATGAAAAAAATAAAATTGACCTCCACCTATCAGTAGATTATTCAAGTATATACTGTTAGGGAAAAATGCATTAAAAAAGATAATAATAGTAGAACTCACCATTTGGATCTTAGTTAAGTGTAGATATACAATTATTAAAGATATAGTGACCTTCTGTGTTTCAGATGATTAAAAACAATTTTGAGGCTCAATGAACAGTATGAATAACTCCAAAAAAGAGAATATTATTTTGAATACAATAAAGGATCCAATAAATTGTTGAATGGTTTATGACAAAACATCATTTGTGATGATTAGTGGAGCATGACATATGTAGGAAAGGGAAAGAAAACGAACTAATTCACCTAAAATATCATGTTCCTTAGACATTTCTTTCCTCAGATCTCTTTAAAGCAAAGAAACTATTGTTTGGGAAAATCCTTGTGCTTGAAAATTGCCATTCAACTTGTTAGAATGACCAGTGTTATTACTGAGAAAACAACTTCCCTGCAAACAGGTTCACACTGAGAAGAAAATAATGCAGAAATGTGGAATTGGCCGCCTCCATCTCAGCTATCCAAGTTGAACAACATCTTACCATAGAGGGAGGATTTTATTTTTCTCCATTAGAAAATGTTCTTAATGATTATTGAACAATCAACTTTATTTTTTGAGTAGCAATTGTTTAATCCTTGACTTTTCTCAACCTCACTACATTACACCTGAGTCATTTGAATAGCAGTTAGGAAAGAAGAAATCAGTTGCTTTCCTCAATTAATTTTGCATGTGCCTGACTTGCCAAGGAAAACTAATGCTCTTCCAGCTTATCTGAATAAAAAGCAGTCAGCGTTGCACATTGTGCTCAACACCGCATACTAAGAAAAATAGAACTTTTGAGTATTAATAAATGAGAAAAGCCTATCAAACAGCCATCCAACAGTTTCAAAGGAATGCTTTTGAGATATTCAAAACATTTTTTGAATTTGTTTAAAAAAATTGATGTACTCATTCACTGTGACAGCTGAGTGTGGACCCACCTCTTTTCATTTACTTGACATAAAATGTTTTCTTTAAAAATGTGTTTGTATTTTATTTCTATTCTTGGCAGTGCTGGAATCAAATCCAGGACCTTCCATACATTAGGGATATTCTATTCTTTGCCACTAAGCCACAAGTACAAACCAAGTATTAATTTATATGTAAATATATACATATACATAAATTAAAATCCTAAAACAACTTTAAACTTTTTTGAATGTTGAACCTGCCTAGAACTGAAAAAGATTTTTTTTGTTTTGTTTTGTTGTAAGCAAATATTGATAGAATTTACTGAATTGAGGCAACATGTTAAATACCTGGGTTTCCACCATTTCTCACCATTTTCCAATTAAAATGTTTTACTATGATTAAACAAATTATCCTGTGTTTGGAAACATTAGATGTGGAAGTGATCTAGTCTCTAACAGAACTGTCCCTATGACCATATAATGGAGAAAAACCTTACATAATTTTTCTCAGTGAACTTACTTGAATGTCATTTTTTTCTAAATACCAAAATCAAAATCAGCATGTGGTAAGTTGCCAATTTACCTCCCTGATCTCAAGGTATTTTGCAAAAGATTTTATAGTCACACAATTTGTTGAAAATTATACTCTCTCTTTATGAGTAATAAGCCTATCTATCTGAATTTCTCATTAATTTGACAAAGGTAAAGAGAAAGCAGAAAACTAGTTGGCGTTTCAAGTTTCCCATTTGTCTCTATTTAAGTCCAGGAGAGTTTTTACTGTGCAAAAGGACACATGCCTAGTAGGAAAGGTGCATTTTAACATAATTTCTTGTCTTAAATATGAGTTGGCAGGAAATATATTAAAACAACTGTCCTCATCTGCCAAACACAAGATTAAAATTTGCTGATGGTTTATCTGTAAAGACCAATATATCTCAACAATTGAATTTCATCCATGAATTAGGAAAAAACTAGTTGGGAAATTTCTCAAAGAAGATCTGGTTTTAATGCTATCCACTAAGTCCTAACCCATTCTCTTGAGAACAGGCTTTTGTGCGGTGACATCTCTGCTGATGAGCTAGACCGTGAGAGCCATTTAAATTCCACCTGACTCTCTTATTTCTTCTGTCCCCTAGACTCATGCAATCTCAGGTGATGGATTGAGATTTTTTTCTGTCAGTCTGCAATAGCATTCTTGCCTGAGAATTTTACTTAAACTAAGAGAATATAGAAATCCATGGCACTCTCAGGGAAAGATCTTAAAACTAAGTTTTTTTTTCTGTGATCAAGAACCTGTGAATAACAAATGACTTCCACCACTTGCAGGACTTCCTAATACCTTTCCTCTAGCAGACAGGCCCTGCCAGTCAATGAGATGTATTCTGTATTCTTCTAGCAAATGTTCATACAAGCACACACAGTTTTGTCTGTGAATTACTCAATGTTCTTATTATTTCTGTTCAGGTCACTCCATCTAGCATCCAACTAGAGTGATAATGGTGACCCACAATTATTTCACAGATAGATTATAATAAAATAATAGCTAATAGCAGGTAAACAAGAGAAGAAAGATAAAAAATGTAAGTCATGAAGCTATTAATAACAGCCTTAAACCTTAAGCAGTTGTTCCCTGGAAATTGTTTTGCTAAAAAGTTGAGTGGGTTTAATTGTTAAGATACTGTTCTGTAATGGATTAAACCACAAGGCTTTCTCTTGTCTGGTTTAGTCTTTATGCCTTAATTGACACCCATGGCCAAGTAATTATGTGATTCAGTAGAGAGTTTATATAATTTAATCTTACATTCCTATTTTCTCTTCTACAAAGAAAAAATTTGGATCAGATATATTGCTCCACAGACGAAGTGTATGCATTATACGTCCAGGTTCAATCCCTAGTGTCATATGCCATTCTTTACACTATCAGGGTATGGACTCCCAAATAAACAAACACACACACATACACACAAAAATCAACCAATTAATCAATTAGGGAAAAACTAAAGGGCAGCAGCTAATATACTTATTTTCCTCTAGAAAAATCTAAGCTCTGCCAAAGGTGATTTAAGTTTTCTTCTCTATCAAACAGAAATTCTATTCAAAAAAGGTCATCGGTTCGAATCCCAGTGCCCCATATGGTCCCCTGTGCCTGCCAAGAGCAATTTCTGAGCATGGAGCCAGGAGTAACCCCTGAGCACTGCCGGGTGTGACCCAAAAACCAAAAAAAAAATAATAATAATAATAATAAAAATAAAGAAATAAAAAAAAGAAATTCTATTCAAATAATGAACTTCAATCAAATAGACAACAAAGTATAATGAATCTCTAAATTGCATTATTACCGTTTAATGATAAGATTGTAATGTAGCCATGGATCAAGTGAGAGTGATGAATTATTTTAGAAGTTTTTTTTGCCAGAAATATATGGATTAGCAAAAACTGCTGAAAATGTAAATGAATCTTTTGTTCATTTATCTTGTACTACATTTTAATGATGTCAGATCTCATGTATTCATGAAGTCAGAAAAGTTAGTGCTCTTCTTATTTATGGGAAAATTGGATTGAATATTAAAATAATGGCAAAAGAGACTGGAGAGACAATAGAGAGGGTAGGGTACTTGCCTTGCATTGCTTGATCAGTGTCTCTCTGGCACCACTAGGGATAATTTCTGAGTGCAAAGTCAGTAGTAAGCTCTGATCACAATCAGATGTGGTTCCTGGAAACAAAGAAAACTCCCAAAAAAGAAAAAGAAAAAACAATGAAGCATTTCTCTATGATTACTCCCTATATATAGACCTTCAAAATATGATTTATAAAATGACAAGAAATATCTGAGAATATTTCTTCCTAAAAAATATAACTTTTAAAATTCCCAAGATTATCAATATTTAGCAGAATATAAGAAAAGCAGCTAGCTATCCATGGAAAAAGTTAGTTTCAGTCAAAATTTTAAGATATCTTAATTAGCAATATATTTTACTTCCAAAGACTAGATATTATTTCTGCCAGTAAATGCATATTTTTAAGCAATAAATAATTTATACTTGAAGATTTCTGAAGCTACACTCACATTAAATCAAAGATAACAATAGTGGTAGAGATACATTATGTTTTTCCAGGATATATAGCATGAAATTTGTTATATAAATATTGTATTTATGCATAGTTATTGTGCCCTATTAATTTACATAATTTATCTACATAATTTAAATGCCTTAGTTTGGTATCTAAATGCATCAAAGCTGCAATTAATTCGTTTTATATTTAATTTATTATTAATAAATGAACATTTCTATTTTGAAAATATTTACATTAGCACTTCATATTTTTGGAAACAAACTCTAATAAAATGTGCTTATTGCCCTGTAAAAGCTGTAAGGAAGAATTCAGAGACACCAGAAGCTCAAAATTCTTGTTTACTTTTCATATTGTCCTACTCATGATTAAGATGAAGTGATATTACCTATCACTATTCCACTATTTATTAGTTTTGAATATTACAGTCAAGAATTTGACAGTCTCTGGGAAATCCATAAATCCTCCTCTTACTCTTTGGTGGTACATTAGGGAAATATAATGAACTATCTTATACCATGTATTCAAATGAAATATATATCACACTTATCTAAGTTAATCCTTATGATAAGCTCAGGAGGAGACAGATAAAGAAATGGAGCCATGTTCTCACAGTATGTAAGATATTTACAAACACCAATAAGATTTTAAGTTTGTATTTCCTGTGTGAGATCACATTTATGGCCCTTCTCACACAATATATCTTTCTCACACAATATATCTCACACATTAGATCACACAATATATCTGAGAGAAAGGATAGTTTGAGGTCCTGAAAAATTTAGTACATTTTTTCATATGTGTTTTTATTCTGTTTGTCTGATTAATTTTGTGAAAACTAAATCAATATTTAATAGCCCAGTTGAACCAATCACAGACTTTGCTAGAAAACTTTTACATTATCTGGAGTTTCTTGTAGCCTAGTGTTAAGAGTAATAGCAATCTTGATCTCTAATTTACTTTCTTATTTTGCTTCACTTTTACTTTAGCTTTATAATATATCTGGCATGTCTGTCATCTCATGGTGGGTGTTCAAATGCAATTTTCCAAAACAATGTTTAAACATAGCATGTCATGATAAGCAGTTCTGGTAAATGTTATTGTTTCCAAAATTAAATATAAAAATTTTATTTTGAAAATCATGCTATTAAGTAAGTTATTTTTCTGTAGATATACAAAATAGCATATTAATAATATTTTCTTTTTAGTGAGAAATTTCTCTAAGATAGATATGTTTTTTGTTTTTTGTTTTTTGTTTTTAGCCCCAGTCTCCCCACCCCCAGTAGATTTCCTCAGACAATCAAGATAGATATGTTTTAAATAAAGGAGTAAGCCAATAAATAAGACAATATGAGTAGGGGAAACAGGCAAGGCTTAAAAACTAATTTCACTTATCAAAATTACTAAGCTGCACGAGGAGTAATACTTAAAAACATTATTTGGATACATTTCCATTGAGAAGTTGACCAGAAAGTGTATGTAGTCATCTGAATTCATCGACAATTGTGTCACGTGATTTTAGGCCCATTGCAAAAGAAAATGCAGAGCGAAGAAATTGCCTTTTAACTGGTAATGACTCAATGTGATTGTATACTCACAACACACTTAAGCTTTTTAGAAAGTTGTCAGAGAAGGTCATAGGTTAACTAATTTTACAATGGCTCTTTCCACCAAGCTCAAGATCTTTCAGTTGAAGCAACTTTGATTCAAAACAAATTATTTTCTGAGTGTATAGAGAAATTATAATGAGATGATAATTTTGAGAGACTGTAGAAAAACCACAGGTAAACTTTATAAAGTACCTCAATACTCATAGAAATTTTTTTCTTTGTCCTTGGGCAATTGGGAAGCACTCATTGCTCTAATACTAAATTTTATATGAGATAAATTTATCTCAGTTCATTATTGTTTATTGTTGGAAGTTTAATGGAAGATACTGGCAAATTTGCTCCATAACACCTAAAAATGTATTTCAAATTATTTTAAAATTGCATTTTACAAAGTAGATTTTGTTTTCTGCAAAATAGCCTAGAACCTTTATCTAAGGCTTATTTGCAGAAGTTAAAGAGGCAAATTTCATTTCTCAGCTATTTACCAAAAATTATATAGTTCACTTTTATGCAGTTCACTGAGGTATAGATTTTTCAGCTAAATATAACTCTCAGAAATATATTCTGCCACCAACTTTCATTATTTCAAGACAGAGAACACTCTGTCTTATAAAGCAGTAATGATAAAAATTAAATTAGGGATACTTTAAAGATTTCCATTATCCTGTTTTATACTGATTTTTAGCAGATTAACATGCTGAGAAGGCTCCATATCTGATCAGGGGTCCACTATTTGTGGCCATTACTCCAAGGAGTAATTCATTCATTCAGTCAAATTTAGTCATTAATGAATCAGTCACTTTTTAAGACAATTGAGATGCACCAGTGAACAAAATACATAAGGATATTGGTCTTATTAATATATATTCTAACAAGGAGTGATTGAAAATAAAGAGGCCAGATAAATACAAAAATCACAGTCTATGTTAAATGTTCAGAATTGACTATGGAAAACAAAAAAGTAGAACAAATAAAGAAGGTGGAGAGTAAGAAAAAGGGAAGTTTGCTACCTTAACTATTGTTAATTGTTCATTGCAGATATTATTGTTAGAGTGACACAGAAGAATAAGAGGCTAATGGAATAAACCTCGAGGACATCTCAGAACTGAACTGTATAGACAGAAATAAAAATCAGTTCAATAGATTTCAGTGTGGGACATTTATGGGACCATTCAAAGGTGAGAATGAATGTGTTTTGTAGAGGGAAAGAGGAGAGAAATAAATACAGTGAGAAACCTTTGAAGGGATCATTCGAACGTGTGAGTTAGGTTACGTGAATTACGAGAATTGAATATTAACAAAATCCCCATTGTCGTTGTTCTGCTGAGTACACCCAAAACAGGGGTTAGGGAAGAGAGAGGGAGAGGAGTAAAAAGACAATCACTGTTGTCTAAGACCAAAATGATAGAAACTTATATTAAGATGGTACCTGTGAAAATAATGAGAAATAGTGGAATTCATCAAGTAATGGGTGAGGCCAGTGTGAATGGGAAAATATCGAAAATGCAATTTGGAGTACGTTTGTTTATTTATAGGTTTGTTAAATTTGTGCAAGTCCCAAACTCTTTTGTTAATTTTGATTTTTAATTTTTTAAAAAGAGATAGCACAGTGGTAAGGCATTTGCCTTGCATGCAGTTCATACAGGACAAATGATGATTCAAATTCCGGTATCCCATATGGTCCCCCTTGCCTTCCAGGAGCGATTTCTTTTTTTTTTTTTTTTCTGTCCCCAGATTCACAATACAGACCCGGCAAGGGTCTAGGTTGAGGTGTATATGGGGTGCATTTACTGTACCTCCTCTTTCTATCCAGGAGCGATTTCTGAGCGCAGTGCCAGGAGTGACCCCTGAACACCGCTGGGTGTGACCAAAAAAACAAACTAAAAGAATTAAATAAAAATTTTAATTTAACCTTATTTTATTAATTTTGATTAATTATTTTACGAGAATCTAAACTAGATACAGCCACAAAGTTGGGATATTGAAGAAGTGATATTTAAATCATAAGAATAGATTAGTTTCATCAAGTTATTGATCATGTTCAGAAAAGATAAGAAATCCAAATTGAGTAATGTTAATAAGGAGAGCAGTTGCATGTGTGGGGACAAGGTATTTGTAAATTTCTATCCTCTTTTTTATTGCCAACCAAAAGTACTCTAAGCCCAGTTCCACTACTAAACTCCAAAAGAAAATAAAGTCCTGGATTCTTCCCAAGAAGTCTAATCTTCACTAATATCTCTAGCATTCTCTTAATGGATGGGGTAGATTTCCCTTTCTGTCTAAAGCCCTGGTAGCCCAGGATCACATTATATACAGAAACACAACCCTCCACAAGTTAACCTTCTCAAACTGCAGTTTGTTTCAGATTTATAGATACTAGACCTCATGGCTTCAAGGCACTGTGCAATACCTCAAAATTTCACAATAGTGTCAGTCCAGTAGTATTACAGGAAATCCGATGAGAAAGTTGCATAAAAATCTACTAAGCTCAGTGAACCTAGAGAGTAACACAAAAGTATCTACTAGTATTATCCATAGCCCAATAAATCCTTAGCCATTGATTTTTGTAACAATATAACGCATTATAACAATTATTTCATATTGATCTTTCTTAATTTAAGTTTTGATCATCCTTTTGCCTTTAGGTTGTAACAAACAATATGAAGAAAATTTGTTTGTGCTTGTCAGCTAAGGTGGTGGGTGGGAAATTGAGGACACTGATGAAGGGAAGGTGACACTGGTGGTAAGATTAGTGTTTTGACATTAAGTTCCAGAAATGACTTTATTTTGAATAGCTTGATAACTTATGGTGTTATAAAAAATGTTAAATGATCTACAAGTATTAAAAAGAAACTTAAAAATAAAATGTACATACCTATTGGAAGGATCACATAGTACTGGAAAGATATATTAAAATGAAAACAGTTAAATTTGGAAAATATTCAATTCAACTTAATTCTTGTATATTACTATTGGTCTATCACAGATTACTAAAAAGTATCCTACTCATCAGAAAAAAACAAAAATCATCAAACTCAAAAAGTACTAATTTAGTGAATATTATAGAAAGTGCAATTAACGCAGTGTTCTCATATGTAGTAGATGCCAAAATGACTGTTGAAATAAAGGTGCAGGCTATGGATAAGTCACTTTCTGTGGCTGAGGGAAAGTTCTAAAGGAAAACTGATCTGCCCTCCAATGACTCAGTTCAGGAATGACACATAAAACTTCCCTCAGAACTACAAACTCAAACCAGTCAAAATAAAGGGACCAGGAAATAGCATCGTACTTATTCTCAGAAAGAGCTGATGGGAATGCTTCCAAATATTAGGTATTAGGAGAGAATTTTTACTTAAGTAAACATTTTAGGATTTGTCATTATTTACTCTTACAAAAGTCTATTTTCTTCTCTTCCCTATTTCTTTCTTTCCCCCTTATTCCTCCTTCCTTTGTTTCTTCACTCCCTGCCTTTGTTCTGCTTCTACTCTATTATTATTACTTACCTAATGTACTATAGTTATGTATATGACAAAACCTATGCCTCATAATTATTTGAACCATGCTGACCCTCTTAGTGAGTCTTCTCATTGTCAGCTGAATCTGACTTCCATCATCCATCAGAAAAAAATAGGACCTATATGTCACTACTGACAATGAGATCACATTCTTGAGGTAACTTCACATGGTTGCAATGTGACATTTATTTTTAACGAAGTATTTCAGAGAGAGTTTGGTTCCTGGAGATGTTGCACAGATCCATGTCAGATCTGTGTCTGAGATCTAAAGTTCGAGGTTGGATGATCGCTGTCTAATCACATGGAGTCTAAGTTAGGACCATATGACGTATGTTCAAATTGGGAGGCGCCCCTGTATTGCAAAATGTATGAGTTCTTATCCCTAGTAGATTAGAGCTTGTTTCTATATGTAAAATTTCACCTTCTTTAGTATGCCTTTGCAAAAAGAAATGGTGCTATATTATATTGCTGGTGCATTTTGTGGTGTGTCAGGATCCAAGACTTTTTCTTATAGGTTTTTGTACCAAGCAGACCAAAACAGGTGAAGTAAATGAAAAGAAGAAAACAAAAATAAGACAAAAAATATACATATATATAAATGGAAATATATAAAGGAAATATATATTTTATATATTTATATATTACATATATAATATCTATATAAATCACATATATAAAGGAAAAATAAATTAAAAGAGTTTAAAAAAGTAAGGGAACAAAAGTAGGAAACTACCTTACATTTGGGGACAAACAGGTTAAGAGGTAATATTATAGAAGTCTTCAACTTATAAAGGAAATATAGGCTTCCCCATTGTCTTTTGAGATACTTTTGCACATTTGAGATACTCCAGGGCACATTTTTGTCACACACCCCGGGCTTGTTGAGTTTGAGAAATGATTTGCGGCTGGATAATCCACTTTGCTCACAATAGAAATTATTTAATTAAAAAAAGTATTTCAAAGATATGTTATCAGATATGACAAAGATATTCCTATACCCTGCAAAATTATTCCACAAAGCACTGCAAAAATAATCTTAAAACAGTTCTGATCTTGTCATCATTCCGCCAAACCCAACATATTTTATTTCCTACCAAGATGCCCAAAGCTGACCATAATTGAGCCTTAATTCAGTTGTCTGGTAAAACTTTTCATCATTATAATGTTATATTTAAGGTTTAATGACTGACTGATCCTAAATATGACTGACATTTCCTAACTCCATGGGATTAGTCATGCTGTTTTCTGTGCTGACATTTCTTTGTTTTCAAATTTATGTCAATTATTGAAGAAATTCAACTAAAAGTTTGACAAACTGTCAATCCCAAGCCCCTTCATTAACCCTAAGAAGAAATCCTATATAAACCTATAGGTTATACAAAATCATCTGTATTTGTAAATGAATTAAACTAAACTAATCTATAATATAAGGGGGGAATCAAACATTAGCATAATTATAAAAATTATGAGCATAATTGCTCAAGGTACATCCAGACTACCTTTATAGCAGAAGGAAAGTATTTTGGGAAGTGATTTGTGATTGTTAATATTCTAGGAAAACTCTTATGAGAAATATATTTTTTCTAGAGAATATATTGAGAAAATATAATACATTATGGGAAAAAAAACTAGAGTCAATTGAAATTATTTCTTATAACATCACACTGTCAACTAGAATAAGAATTCTCTTCTTGGGGCTGGAGAGATAGCATGGAGGTGAAGTGTTTGCCTTGCATGCAGAAGGATGGTGGTTTGAATCCGGGCATTCCATTTAGTTGGTCCCCCAACCCTACCAGGAGCAATTTCTGAGCACAGGAGTAACACCTGAGCACTGCCGGGTGTGACCCAAAAGCCA
>PVKC010017493.1:0-20168 GCA_004027635.1 Crocidura indochinensis | reverse complement strand
GGCAGTGCTCAGGGGTTACTCCTGGCTCCATGCTCAGAAACTGCTCCTGGCAGGCACGGGGGACCATATGGGGCACCGGGATTCAAACTGATGACCTTTTGCATGAAAGGCAAACACCTTACCTCCATGCTATCTCCCGGGCCCCAGTTCTGGTTTTTTTTGGTTGTTCTTTTTTTGTTCTTTTTGTACTTTTGTTATTACTGCCCTATTGTTTTTTGGTTTTATTTCTGTTTGATTTTTTTTTTTGCTTTTTATTTGTTTGTTTTGCTTTGTTTTGTAATCCTTCCCTCCCTTTCTCCTTCTAAAGGGAAATTTATAAGACTTCCCCTAGTTCGTTCTTTAATTCTTTTTTCTTTTTATCCATTTGCTTTTGTTTTATATTCTTCTCTTTTATCTTTTCATATATCACCAACAAAACCACATTACTGAAATCATCTTGTTCAGCCTCACAATTTAAGGGAGAAAAATGGATGGTACTAAGACTAGACAGTTGAATGAATATTTAGTGGAAATGAAAAATGATCAGACTTGAACATCAAACCCATAGTCAATGACAACAGAATCGATACCCAATTTACAAGAAGTTGTACAAGTGGGGAACAGTTATACTAGCATTATGGGGGGGGGAGTAGAGGAGGGAGATATATGGGATGCATGCTTGGAACAGGGTTGGAGGGAAGACAACACTAGTGGTGGGAATGCCCCTCATTCCTTGTAGCTCCACCCCGGAATACAGATAACTGAGACCCGCCCATTTCTGGGCGGGGTCTTGGGAACCAGAGATGACCTGTAACTTTACCTGCAGACCCTGCCTATTTCCTGGGAGGGGTCTGGGAAAGGTACTTAAGGGCTCTGACCCAGAGGAGAGAATCTCTTTTTGTCTTTGTCTTTTGCCTGGTTGGATCTTTACCAGTTTGAAGGTCAGAAGAAAGATGGCTGAGAGAAGTTAAGATGCAGGGCTAGCTAAGAATAGTTGAATGCTTAACAGATTATGATATAGGCCACACATGTGGTGGCTAGGATGAATAAAGCTGTTACTTCCTGAAGCCTGCATGTGAGTGAGATTTCTACCCACTGCTCTCATGAACCTCCAGACCTGACGGTTAATCGGGGTTGTGGAGCCACATGGTCCAGAGCCTAAAGACAGAGGCCTCCATTCATCATCCAAGACAATTATGAGGCCTAATTAACAACAATTCCCCTCATTTATGTGCCTTAAATATTTCTGTTAAATAATTGTAATTCACTTTGACCACAATAAAAATTAAAAAAAAAAAAGAAGTAATATGCCTGTTTCAAATACAGGTGGGGGTAGGAAAGAAAAGAGATGAGGGGATATTGGTTGTGGGAAGGTTGCATTGGTGAAGGGTGGTGTTAATTTTTTATAGTTGAAACCCAACTACAAATATGTTTGTAATCATGATGCTTAAATAAAGATATTATTAGAAATAAATAAAACAAAATACATTGAAAATTGTCTATGTACTTATTCTTTTTTCCTTTTAAATATTTGTCTCCTGCTTAGTTTAAAATGTTTTATGATCAACTATGTCAACTATATGATACATGCTTTTCAATAAAGTAAATAAAAATTGGTTTATCGTTTTGTTTTATTTTTTGTTTGGTGCCTAACCCTTTGATGCTCAGAGCTTATTTCTAGCTCTGTGCTCAGGGATTATTCCTAGCAATACTTGTCTGACCATCTGGAGTACCAGGGATTGAATCTGGATTAGTTGTATGCAAGCAAGTACCCTACATACTATACTATATTTTCAGTTTCTGTATTTGCTGTATGTGTAGTCACTCAACAACATGGGTATCGTAGGCACATGTACTGTATGTATAGTCACTCAACAATATCTGTTCTAAGCAACAGTGCTAATTGCTTTTAAGTTTTTTTGTTTCTGGGGTTGGAGAGATGGCATAGCTGTAGGGTGTTGGTCTTGCATGTGACTAACCCAGGACAAACCTGTATTTGATTCCTGGCATTTCATATGATCCCTGTAACCTGCCAGGTGCAATTTATGAGCACAGACCCAGGAGTATTCCTGAGTGCCACCAAGTGTGGCCCAAAAACTAAAAAAAATTTTGTTTTTGATTTATTATCTCTTATTACAATCCTTATATAGAATCTTTTTTGTAAAAAATTAAAAGAAAAGTTAATATACAACTCATGAAAATGAAATGATTTTTATTCTAATACTTCTGATAATATTTTATGAATAAATAAGACTATTTCAATTTCTTAAGTTGGAAAAATTAACATTCAGGGCTTTGCCTTAAAATATTAATGGCACATATGCCACCTCAAATTGCTAATCATTTTTTACCATTTCTTGGCAAAACCCTATTACTTCTGGAAGCTTCTTTATTTATGTTATGGAGTACATTGGGATGGGAATACTAATTCAGAATTAAAAATTAGGTGAGGGATTTGGGAAGGTGACATTTCAGCCTGATAGGAAGCCAGAAATTGGAATTATTTTGAGCTGAAATTCTCAGGAATAGTCATTTAGGCTCTAAATCAGGAATGCATTTTCTTTGACAGAGGTAGAGAGGTGACCAATGAATATGGGGGTATAGTGTAACAGAAGGGCAAGAAGATAATTCTGTATATCCTCAATGGTCAGAGCTAAAATAAAGCATATGAATATGAATCATTTACACAGGAGTGTGTGAGCATACAATAAATAGAAGTTATATCACTGACTTTGAAGATCAGCACTTTATGTGAAGAGTCTGTTTAATGCCACAGTTAAGGAAAGGATGAACCAGTGTACATGCATGCAATTGAAACAGAAAAAGTAATGTCTGTAGAACCACATCCCCAGTTTCTTTTAAGATATCTTTGGAAAAATATAGCCACAATTCAGAGAGATTACCGAGTTGCTTCTAAACAACTGTAGTAAAATGAATGTCACAGTAAAGGGCAACACATGCATTTTTGGTTTCACATTGCATTATAAAAGTTAAATTTATATCATACTCTAGTTTATTAAGTGTGCAATAGCATTTTCTCTTAAATTTTGTATATATCTTATCTTAAAGTATTTTATTGTTAAAAAAAGCTGACCAGCTTGTGAATCTTTCTTGGTTGTAACATATTTTGCCATTTCTGCTGCCCTTATATTGGCTACCAATAGTAGTTGTAGAAAGAGTAGTAGTTGCTGGAGATTGGCAGATCATGATAGTTTCTCTTTCTCTTATTTTATGTCATTTTCTGGCTTGGGGCCACACCCAGTAATGATAAGAGTCTATTCATATCTCTGTGCTTGGGAATCATCCTGCTGATATTCAAGGGACAATCTGTGGTGCCAAGTGTGGCTACATGCAAGGCAAGAATCTTTCCCCTTATGCTCAATACTCTTTCTCTGGAACCATGGTAATTTCTGAAAAATAAAACAGCTTAAAAATAAAGTGAACTGATACATCTTTATATGGAAATTTTCTCTGTAGTATGTGCTATTGTGAGGCTAGATAGCACATCAAGCCAGGCACTTATATTGCATGTGTCCAACCTAAGTTTGATGTCAGCATTTCATAAGGTTCACCAAGCCCCATCAGGAAGGATCTCTGAATGCAGAGATAGGACTAAACCTTTAGCACACTGGGTATGGTCCCAAAACAAAAACATAACTTTCCCCCCAGATTCTTCACTCTGAGAAAATTTATAGAATCAAAAAGAGTTAAGGCCTTGCTCTGGAATAGAGTTTGCTTTAAGGAAATGCTTTGCTTGGTTTACTCTTCTATTCAGATCATTCAAACTTCCCTCTTATCAACAATAGCACTATCTTGCTTTCTTATTAGGTGTTCATTGAAGTAGTATTTATAATTTCCTTCAAGAACCTTTCATTTGTATAATTTGGTTAACTGATACAAGGGACCTAGTTTTATTTTAAATTTTATTTTGTGGGCCACACCTGGCAGCACTCAGAGGGTTACTCTTAACTCTACATTCAGATATCTCTCCTGGCAAGCTCAGGGGACCAAATGGGATGCTGGGATTTGAACCACTGTCCTTCTGCTTGTAAAGCAAACGCCCTACCTCCATGTTATCTCTCAGGCCCCGAGGGACCTAGCTTTTAACCTGTCTCAGGTTTTAACTAGTTTTACTCATTGAGCTTGATCATTACTAGTTTTTGATTTACAATAGGTATTTAACTCTTATTTGATCTTTTAGAGACCATTGTAGGCAAATTAATGAACTTAATTTCTTTTTTGGGGAGGAAGGAGAATATATGGCAGTACACAGTTAAATATTTTTCTCCTACTTAGTTTAAAATAAATGTTTTATGATCAACTATGTCAACTATATGATACATGCTTTTCAATAAAGTAAATAAAAATTGGTTTATCGTTTTGTTTTATTCAAAGACCTTACTTTCTTTTTTATTTATTTTTATTTTATTTTATTATTATTATTTTTTGGTTTTTGGGTCACACCCGGTGACGCTCAGGGGTTACTCCTGGCAATTCGCTCAGAAATCGCTCCTGGCAGGGGGCCCTTTATGGGGAACCGGAGGATCGAACCAAGGTCTGTCCTAGGTTAGCGCAGGCACCTTACCTCCAGCGCCACCGCCCGGCCCCCAAAGACCTTACTTTCAATATTGTCATGTTTAAGAAAAGAGAGAGGCCAAAGAAAGAATGAACATCAGCTTGTACTGGAGCAGACAAAGCATTAGATCAACTTTTATCAATGAGTTTTCCATTGTCTTTGAGTGTGATTGAGACTCCCCAAACAACTGCAGTACTAACATCAAAGATCACTGATCACAGATCATAGGAAAATAATAATGATGAAGACATTTTAAATATTATGAGATTTATCAAGAATGTGCAAAGTCAACACTGTAGAAACATGGCATTAATATATTTGTTCCATACTGGGATGCCACATATCTTCGTTTTATAAAAACAAATTATCTCCAAGAAAGTCATGACAAATTATGCATGCTTGCAATTTAGAATGGACAACTTCATATGGAACTCAACAGAAAGATTTGGTCATTGAAAAACCTTTGATTATAGGTGACTTGAATCTCTTTTGAATTTCTATAGGACTAAATGAAATCCTCAAATGATGGCATGTTGAAGTGATAATTGAGAGAAGCTAGAATATCTCATCACAAAAACTGTAGAGTTAAGATAGAGTATATAAATACATAGAATGAAATTAAAAAAAATTCTAAGGAATTACAAACTAAGCAAAAACTAAGCAAATCAACTGAATTAACAAAACTATTTTAAACCAGTGGAATTATGAAGAAAGAGCATATGCAATACAATCTATGGTCTGATGGATTAACTACTAGAGCCTAAAAACTAAGTTTTGAAAGAAATATTGTAGTGGTGTTGAGGCCCGGGAGATAGCATGGAGGTAAGGCGTTTGCCTTTCATGCAAAAGGTCATCAGTTCGAATCCTGGTGCCCCATATGGTCCCCGTGCCTGCCAGGAGCGATTTCTGAGCATGGAGCCAGGAGTAACCCCTGAGCACTGCCGGTGTGACCCAAAAAATCCAAAAAAAAAAACAAAACAAAACAAAACAAAAAAAAAAAAGAAATATTGTAGTGGTGCTAAAACAGTGTTTTACATTTCTATGTACAATGGCAAAGCAAGATTATATGACACAGAGATATAATTAATATGTTTCATTAATAATTTTTGGAAGTATAAACAGAATATTTTATAGTGATGTTTTTGATGGATGATATTGGAATAATTTTTAACACATTAATTTATAATGGCAAATGGAGACACAATTGCCCTAATGTAGGGCATACTTGATGGCATGGACATAATATCATATTGATAAGCCTGTTCAAAAAATCAACCCACTGGTTTGGTGTCCTGCCCAATTTTTAAGTAGTGGTACAAATTAATAATGTTATTCTCAAAAATATTATTTACATGATGGAATAGTAATATAATAAAAAGGTATCTGTAAAATAAATTCCAGAGTTATAAAATCACCTCATATTACACATATGTACACATATTCCAACTGAGGTCTGAAGCAAGTAGGACAGTCACCAACAATTAACAAACCAAGTCTGTTAGGAGAGAGTGATGGAGTTAATGGCTTCTCTCTCATGGTATCTCTCTGAGAGGACCAAGCCAAACTATTTTTTTTTTTTAGGGTTTCTTCTGACAGGTCTGCTGTAAATCTTAAGGATGTTCCTTTGATGTAATTTCTCTTTTTGATCTTGTTTTCAGTATCCGTTTTTATACATATTTTATTTAAACACCTTGATTACATACATGATTGTGTTTGGGTTTCAGTCATGTAAAGAACACCACCCATCACCAGTGCAACATTCCCATCACCAATGTCCCAAATCTCACTCCTCCCCACCCAACCCCCGCCTGTACTCTAGACAGGCTTTCTATAACCCTCATATGTTCTCATTATTAGGATAGTTCAAAATGTAGTTATTTCTCTAACTAAACTCATCCCTGTTTGTGGTGAGCCTCATGAGGTGAGCTGTAACTTCCAATCCTTCTCTCTTTTGTGTCTGTAAATTATTATTGCAAGAATGTCTTTCATTTTTCTTAAAACCCATAGGTGAGTGAGACCATTCTGCATTTTTTCTCTCTCTCTCTGACTTATTTCAACCAGGAGTGGAGAGGTCAAGTGATGCAAGTGGGTTTTTACATGTCAAAAAGCTTGGTGAAAAGGAGAGAGGAAATTGGGGGAACATCTTTGTTTTGGGTTAATAGCTGGGTTTCATCTTACAGTTGAAAGATTAACATATTGCATAAACATAGCAAAAGAAAATTTTTGAGGAAAATAATTTAACTATAATATCAAATTTGTTACCAATGAATCTTAGCAATTGAATGTATAAACTTGCTATAAGATATTTTAGATATTATTATGCAGAAATTTTTATTGTAATCAATAAAAAGTATAAAAATTAAGAAGTATTATAATTACCTGATAATTTTATTAAGATTTTTAAGGTTTCCTTGTCATAAAAATTTTGGTAAAATATAAGGCATAAAATTGACTAACTTTTAAATTGTGAGATCTCAAGTTAGCTAATATTTAATACGGTTTATTTATAAGAACTGAGAATCTTTCTGATACTGACCATAATGTAGAAGTGCTGAAAGAAAAAGGGTTGAAAAGATAATGAAGACGTGGAGAGTGGGTAAGAACAGAGAGAGATGTGGCATTTATGTATTTTTTATACAACTGTTATTTTTTAATTTAAAGTATTTAAGATTCCTGGACTATTCCAAAGTAAATGTGCTGACTTTCATATATTATAAGGGATGTTCAGACATTGTCAGCATATTGGAATATTTGATTTAATTCTGACATATTTACTTAGAAGGAACACCAGATTTACTAAATTAAGTGGGAGTCAAGCCAATATAATTGTCTCTGACTGCTAAATATCAACAAGTTAAATAACAGAGGTACTGGGGCCGGGCGGTGGCGCTGAAGGTAAGGTGCCTGACTTGCCTGCGCTAGTCTAGGACGAACTACGCTTCGATCCCCCGGTTTCCCATATGGTTCTCCAAGCCGGGAGCGACTTCTGAGTGCATAGCCAGGAGTAACCCCTGAGCATCACTGGGTGCGTCTCAGAAACCAAAAAAATAAAAAATAACAGAGGTACTTTTGACAATGCCCATTAATTTGCTAAAATGGTTTTTAAAACCTTAGAAATCTTTTTCTTCCTGAATCATTAGCTAATTATAGAACATATGAGAGTATACAAATCAAGAGTCAGAAGAAGAGAAACATTGGAGAAGTCTAATCAGAAGAGCTACTGTCCTTATGGAGCATTGGACCTGGCAAACAAGAATCTCTCTCTCTCTGACTCTCTCTCTCTCTCTCTCTCTCTCTCGTTTCATTCTTAGGTATAACTAACTGGTGAGCTCACTGATCAATGACAGTTGATTTCAGTTTTTAGTCCGCTCTCTTTCCTTAGAGGTCTATAGTGAAACTGGATATTCCAATTTTCTAATTATGTGATTGGTTCTTCAGGCAACAACTCCTATCCTTATGTTTCCCCCCAAAGTCACCTCATTAACCTAAGAAGAGAAGAGACACTTCTATTACACTCATATTTAGGAAATTTCAAAGATCAACTATGAGCCATAAATGTACATTAAAATATACATTAGAATATATATATAATTATCTAAATAAAATATTTTCTCTAACAATAAAATATTAATATAATAGTTAATTTAAAGATATAAGTTGGGGCCAGGTGGTGACGCTAAAGGTAAGGTACCTGCCTTGCCTGCACTAGCCTTGGACAGACCACGGTTCGATCCCCCGGTGCCCCATATGGTCCCCCAAGCCAGGAGCGACTTCTGAGCGCATAGCCAGGAGTAACCCCTGAGCGTCACCGGGTGTGGCCCAAAAACCAAAAAAAAAAGATATAAGTTAATATAATTATATTAAAATAATAAGATAATAATAAAGATTATGATTCAGACATAAATAGAAATAAAAGTTAACATACATGTTTATTTACTTCAAGCACAAATAATGACTCTAAGGGGTAATATGCATTTTCATTAAAATATATATTTAGTGATAATATTTAATCATGAATGTTTTTGCTTTATAATTTCTTATGTGTTAGGATAAAACACACAAAAATATCTGTTTGTAAATCCCTTTGTGCTGGAAATCAATCTGAGGCTGGCTACCTGCAAAGCAAGCACCTTTACTGTTTTACTATCTTTCTGGCCCTAAACTTTATTGTTTGCATCTTTTGCTATTTAGCTTCTCCTTCATTTCTACCTTTTTCCCTTGGTAGAAGGGAAGCCCATTTCTTTTATGTTGGTCAGTTTTTCTGGTCTTTGATCTGTTAAAGTTGACCTTTTCTACCTAAAGGGGAACAAATAAGGCCAGTTTATATATCTCAGAGTTCTAGATATGTCAGAGAAGAAAAGCTCTTCTAAAATTATAGCAGAATCAAATCATGAATAGAAACATCAATACATAGTTACATTTTTTTGCTTATTTGAATGAAAATAATTCATTTCTAGAATACTCTTGTCTTACTAATAAAGTTTTATGCTCTTTATTTTAGTTTTATGGACATAAAACTAGAAGTAAAGTATTGAGGTTGAAGATCACATCTGAGAGAATTATAGCCAAAAACCAAACTTCCAGGGAGAGAAGAAGCAGTTTGAAGTTCAGACATTTATAATACTCTATTTCCAACTAATGAGCTTTCTGCCAAGAAAATCATATGATATATACAGGGTAATGAAGACTTTCTATGGACCACTGAACAATTATTTTTTGGAAAGAAGTTCATATTCTATACAATTCTTATACATTTTTGACAAACAAAAACAAGATATTTTTAACTTTTGAACATCAAAGAAATTTGTTATTCCAAATATTGACTTTTATAAGATTGGATACATAATATTGTGGTAGGGATTTTACCTTGTTCTCTGCTGGCCCTGATTTGATATCTTGAAACCAATATGGGTCCAGAGCCCTGTAGAGAATGATCTCTGAGAATTCAAACCTATTCCACTGATCTGAAGGTCTGTCTTTATTCCAATACCATGCTGTTTTGATAACTATTGCTTTGTAGTACAATTTAAAGTTGGGAAAAGTAATGCCTCCCATTTTCCTTTTCCCTAGGAGTGCTTTAGTTATTCTAGGGTGTTTATTGTTCCAGATGAACTTTATAAGTGTTTGATTCATTTCTTTGAAGAATGTCATGGGTATCTTTATAGGGATCGCATTAAATCTGTATAATGCTTTGGGGAGTATTGCCATTTTAATGATATTAATCCTGCCAATCCATGAGCAGGGTATGTGTTTTCATTTCCGTGTGTCCTCTCTTATTTCTTGGAGCAGGGCTTTATAGTTTTCTTTGTATATTGTCCCCCAGGCATACAAGTACCTAATTTTTGACAAAGGAGCAAGAAATCCTAAGTGGAGCAGGGAAAACCTCTTCAACAAGTGGTGCTGGGAGAACTGGTTAGCCACTTGCAAAAAAGCGAACATAGACCCCCCAGTTAACATCATGTACAAAGGTAAAATCCAAATGGATTAAAGACCTCAATATCAGACCTGATACCATAAGGTATATAGAACAACACGTTAGTGAAACACTCTATGACATTGAGATGAAAGGCATCTTCAAGGAGGAAACTACACTTTCCAAACAAGTGGAAGCAGAGATCAACAGATGGGAATACATTAAACTGAGAAGCTTCTGCACCTCAAAAGAAATAGTGCCCAGGATACAAGAGTCACCCACCGAGTGGGAAAGACTATTCACCCAACACCCATCAGATAAGGGGCTAATATCTAAAATATACAGGGCACTGACAGAACTTTAGAAGAAAAAAAAAAAACTTCTAATCCCATCAAAAAATGGGGAGAAGAAATGAACAGACACTTTGATAAAAAGAAATACAAATGGCCAAAAGGCACATGAAAAAATGCTCCTTATCACTAATCATCAGGGAGATGCAAATCAAAACAATGACGAGATATCACCTCACACCACAGAGTTTGGCGCACATCACAAAGAATGAGAAAAATCAGTGCTGGCGGGGGTGTGGAGAGAAAGGAACTCTTATCCACTGCTGGTGGGAATGCCATCTAGTTCAACCTCTATGGAAAGTGATATGGAGATTTCTCCAAAATCTGGAAATTGAGCTCCCATTCAACCCAGCTATTCCACTCCTAGGGATATATCCTAAGAACACAAGAATACAATACAAAAATCCTTTCTCACACCTATATTTATTGCGGCTCTATTCACAATAGCCAGGCTCTGGAAACAACCAAGATGCCCTTCAACAGACGAATGGCTAAAGAAACTGTGGTACATATACACAATGGAATATTATGCAGCTGTCAGGAGAGATGAAGTCATGAAATTTTCCTATACATGGATGTACATGGAATCTGCCATGCTGAGTGAAATAAGTCAGAGGGGGAGAGAGAGAGAGAGAGAGAGACGCAGAATAGTCTCACTCATCTATGGGTTCTGAGAAAAATAAAAGTTATTTTTCACCAACCCTCAGAGACAATGGGAGGAGGGCTGGAACTTTCAGCTCACTTCATGAAGCTCACCACAAAGAGTGATGAGTGCAGTTATAGAAACAACTACACAGAGAACTACCCTAATCATGTGAGTGAATGAGGGAACTGGAAAACCTGTCTGGAGTACAGGTGGGAGTGGGTTGGGAGGGAGGGAGATTTGGGACTTTGGTGGTGGGAATGTTGCACTGGTGAAGGGGGTGTTCCAAAGAATAAAAAATAAAAAAAATAAAAAAATAAAAATTTAAACAATGAAATGTTAAAAAAAGAAAATTGAAGAAATGAGATCACTGTTGAGAGAATTTAGATAAAAAAAAGAGGGTGAATTTTTGGTTTGAGTTTTGCTGTGTGTTTGTGTATGTGTTTTGGTGAAATAACTAACTGTATTTAGCTCATATACAAGACATATATACTTAGGGAATAAAAAAAAAGAATTTTACCTTCTTATTTCCCCCCTCTTCCAGTGGAATAATCGGGCATACCCTGCAAGACAGAACCAAGCAAAATAATAAATATTAAAAACAAAAAGAGAGAGAGAGAGAATGATCTCTGATTTCAGAGCAAGGAACAAACCCTGAACACCCTCAGGTGTCTGCTCCCCAAAGTCCCCAAATATTGACTATTTGGTGTTATTGCAGCTATTTTAGTGAATTTCATATAAATAAGAGCAATAATCGTGTATGTCACTTCAAATAATACTCACCAAGACATGGTAATGTGAAGTATATATAGGCACATATGGCTGCCTTACTAGATTGAAATTAAGTGTTTCTTATGATTTTAGGTTTCTTCTTTATAGATGTCATTTATTTAAGTTTTGAATGCAGATTTCTGGAGGGCATTATAATCTATAATTGGATATATTTCTATTATACTTCTCTTAGCATTTGTTTACTGACAAAATTATTATAAACTGTAGGGTCCTATATTTGATATTATAGTTCCATTTTTTAATATTTATATATGTTTTTGGTTCTCTTATGGGGAGGCCACATCTGGTGACGCTCAGGGGTTACTCTTGGCTATGCACTCAGAAATCGCTTCTGAATTGGGAGACAATATGGGATGCTGAATCAGCCACATGCAAGGCATCTGCCCTACTGCTGCGCTATCACTCCAGCCCCTAATATTTATATAATTATATAATTAGTGATTTTTTTTTTGGTTTTTGGGCCACACCCAGTGACGCTCAGGGGTTATTCCTGGCTATGCGCTCAGAAGTCGCTCCTGGCAGGCACGGGGGACCATATGGGAACCGGGGGATCGAACCGTGGTCCATCCTAGGCTAGCACAGGCAAGGCAGCAGGCACCTTACCTCCTGTGCCACCTCCCGGCTCCCATTTAATGATTTTTTATCAATTAAAAATTTAGTAGTCCTTCAATATGCATAACTAATATGCCCTTGGTTGGTGTGAATATTTTGTGTGTTTGTAAAGATCTTTCTAAATAACCATAGTACAAGAATGAAAACCTTTAATATTGGCTTAAATATACAAACTGTTCAATTTAAACTTTTATAAATCATCTTGGGTTCAATTATGTTTATTCCATCTGTTTTTATCATCTGTTGTTACAATCATTTATCATTTTTACATAGTATTAAAATGTAAATGAATCAAGAGAGGAAACACATCTGTAGACTGTTAGTTAATAAGACTACATTTGGCTAGTGAGCTAAATCATAATAATTAATTAAATTTCACTGCCCATATATGCTTGTAATTGTATACTTAATGTGCATTTGCATAATTATGTAACAAGGTCTATATGATTCATGTTTTGCTGAGCATAATCTGGATGCTCAAATTACCAATTCAAAGCCAGTATTTCTATAAAGATATCACAGAGACATTTTGCTTTCTTCAGGTAATGTTTGGTTAGTAAAAGAAAAAAAGTTTTAAAATTATAAGTTAAACTTTATTAAAGTTTAGAGATGTAACTAATTGAGAAAACAGTTCATGTATCAAGAATTTTTAGTGTATATTTTAAAATTCTGTTTTTGAAGACATATATTTCTTTCCCTGTTGTTAGCATAAAGGGAATTTAGCAGCTTTGGATCAGGAAATGCTTTTCTATTTTAAAAATGGTTTACAATAGTTTCTTGATTGAGACACATTCCTATCAGTCTAATCTGACAGCTAATTAAATTAATTGAAAATGGAGCTTAAAAATTGTTTAGGATTGCATTCTGTGCCAAAATCATATGCTGGCCTTAAACCCCTTTGTATGGAATTTATAGCATTCGCTGAATGTAATAAGCAACAATTTTCAGGAGCAAACTGCTATCGATGGTGGGCAACAGAAAAAACTAATTTGAGCACTTTTCTCCTCCATCTCCTCAAAAACTTTTTGTGTCCTGATGGCCTTTGATTTGCTGATTAAAATAAACCTTGGGTGTTCTAAATTACAATGATTTAATTTCCCCTGTATAAATGCTGGTTGAAAAATAACTTGTAATCAAATAAGATTGAAAATTCCAAGCTGTTCAAACATCTTTGCTTTTGACCTCTGCCCTTACCTTTCCTGGCTTTGTGTTTCAGGTGCACATCTAAACTCAGAGTTGCCATGGAGCTGTACTACCAGGGGCAGGGCTACCAGCCTGGCAGAAGTGATCCTTAAGTGCAGAAACAGGAGTAAGCCCTGACTAGTATCTCTTGTGGACCCTCTTCCAAATAAAATAAAATAAACTCCTTAGTGTCTTTAGCATTGCTTATGTCTTTCAAGTCATCTTCCATCATTTGATCATCTTGATTTTTCCCCTTATTTTCCTTCCACCATTTGTTTTCCTGTGACTTAAGAATTGAATTCTCAGGGACTTCATGTGAGTATAAGTTCTTGAGTTGTGTTGAATGCTAGATTATTATTATTATTATTATTATTATTATTATTATTATTATTATTATTATTAATTCGTTTTGGGGCCATACTCAGCGACACTTAGGGATTATTCCTGGCTATGTGTTTAGAAATCACCCTTGACTTGGGGGACCTGAATTAATATTTTTTAATGGGGGAAATGGTTTAAGGAACTAGACTGCTTTAGTTTTGGTGTTGTTGCTATTGTTTTAGTTTTGGGTCACACCTGGCATTGCTCTGTCCTCAGGATCACTTCTGGCAGGTTCAGGAAACCATATAGGATGCTAGGAATCAAACTTGGATCAGCTGTATGCAAGAAAAGTACCTTACTTAAAAATATTTTCAGGTTGCAAGAATTCCTCAGATTCTCTGAGCTATCTCTAGTATTTTAACTCCTTAATAGCTGAGGTGGGGCCTTCTTTGTGATTCTCTACGAGAACCTCTGTAGGGGTAGTAATCACTCAGCATCCAAGATTACTACCTTTCTATTTTCCATGGAAAATATTTAGTGTTTTTCTTTTCATATTTTCAGGTATAATGCTTCTTCTTGGAGATTAGTGATTCTTTACAGTGTCATTAAAAGAATTTTGCATCTTATAAATTCTATTTTTGGAAAATATATTTTGTTTTAAGATGTTTCCCCCCTATATAACGGAACACCTTTAAACAAATTTTGTAGCCGTTATCTAAAGAGGCATTTTGATGTTTCTCCATTCATCTGCCCTTAGAAATTCTGAAGCTTAGAAATGAAAACAGGTTGTATAATTTGTTCAAAGACTGCTGATATGCTTGCTACTACTTGTTTCTTGAAATTTAAATAAATGAAGATAGTTCTAATATTTTCAGAGAAAAAATGTTGTTAAATAGCTTTGTACTGATATAAAAGCCTTTTTATATGGAATAACAGGACATGCTGAGATCTCAGAGTTCTATTGTGACTTAAATGAAATAAAAGCCACACAATGTTATTTGAAGTTACCCTTTGAATGTAGCTAATCAGGCAGAGACGTGATGCAGTGACTTCTGTTTGCAAGGTTCTGAGATAAATATAAATCAGCTACATATTCTGCTTGCAAGAAACAGGTAAAGTAAATAATGCATGAAAAGTTGCAATAATAAATACTTGCAGAAAAGACAGAGATTACATGGAAAGGGGATAGATATTTTTTCTTCTCTGAGTTTCCACAACACTGGTAAAAGTAAGGATTTTTGGAAAGAGGAAGCTTGCAAAGAGTACTTTAATTTGGAATATTACTGTATTTTCTGTTGCATAAGATGACTGGGCATATAAGACAATCCCCTACTTTTCCTGTTAAAATATAGGGTTTGGGCAATATTCGTCGTATAAGACTACCTCTCTTAATGCACACCAAATGGAAATTAAAAACGTAAGAGAAAAAGAGTAGACCCCTCAAAAGTTAACAGTATATGTTTAATAAAGCTAGACTCTGGAGTGCCAACAATCATTTTACATTTGTCATTTGTAGTGAGTGATTGTGATTTTTTAATTGTGATCTACATTGAGAGCAGAAAGGGGGAATCCTTCAAAAGCAGCTGGCTGGGGTTCAGTGATTAATAGGACAGCTAGAGGGAGACAGAGCACCTTCTCTGTGTCCCGTAAAAGATGAGTAGAGGACTGAGCACCAGAAAGCCGCATACCAGCGATATCACTAGGTGGCTGGATGGGATTCAGTACTCGGTAACTCAGCTCATCTGTGTGCCCTGAAAAACTAATCAGGACAAGCAGAGGACTGAGTGATGATGCCTGGCAGCTGAATGGGACATGACAGTAAAGGGGGTGGGGGTGGATCACTCATCCCTGAAGCTGGAGTAAGAATATGTTAGCTCTGAAAAAAGAAGTGGAAGACAGTGTACTAGTAGATATATATAGGGCACTCCTTCCCCAGAAAACTGGAAACACATTCTCCAATGCACCTGGGTCATTCTCCAGAATAGACCACATGTTGGCCCATAAAATATATCTCCATTAAGTCAGGAGGATAAAATTGTACAAACTACCTTCACAGACCACAAGGCACTGAAATTAGATGTGAAATACAAAGAAACACAGAAGAAAAACTTTAACACCTGGAAACTAAAAAGTACACTACTGAACAACCAATGGGTCAGAGATGAAATCTAAAAGGAAATCAAAACATTTCTGGAAACAAATGACAATGAAGACACAAATTGTCAGAATTTATGGGACACAACAAAAGCAGCACTAAGAAGAAATTTTATAGTTTTGCAAGCACACATCAGAAAGAAAGACGGGGCCTATATAAAAAGCTTAATGACACAGCTTTCAGAACTAGAAAATGACCAACAAAAGGAATAAAAAATAGGTAGGTAGACAGAAGGAAATAACAAAGTTTAGAGCAGAACCAATAAAATGGAAATCCAAAAAATTCGAAGATCAACAATATCAAAAGTTAATTTTTTGAAAAAATAAAACAAGATCGATAAACCACTAGCAAAACTCAGAAATAAATGATGAGAGAGAAATTTAATGCACTGGATTAGGAATGAAAAGGGGGAGATCACCACAGATACTGCAGGGATCCAAAGGGTAATCAAAGACTGTTTTGAGAAACTCTATGCCACGAAACATGAAAACCTGGAGGAAATGGATAAATTCTTGGATTCATTATCTTTCACAGTTAAACCAGGATGATCTTGTGTATACAGACACATCACTACTGAGGAAATTAAAATGGTCATCAAGAGTCTTCCCCAGGGGGCCGGGTGATGGCGCTGGAGGTAAGATCCCTGCACTAACCTAGGACGGACCTCGATTCGATCCCCCGGTTCCCCATATGGTCCCCCGTGCCTGCCAGGAGCGACTTCTGAGCGAATAGCCAGGAGTAACCCCTGAGCGTCACCGGGTGTGATCCAAAAACAAAACAAACAAACAAAAAAAAAAAACCAAGAGTCTTCCCCAAAACAAAAGCCCAGGCCCAGATGGATTCACTAACAAATTCTTTTAAATCTTTCATGAGAAACTTCTAACAATTCTCTGCAGGCAAGGGGTGATTTCGTGAATTAGATTTGTTTATCTGTATTTTTTTTTTTTTGCTATTTATTTCAATGGTTGATCAACTTCCCACAAACTGAGGGATGAATTCCATGAGCCTATTCTGAAACTGTGAACCTGAAACAAACATTTGCTCATCCTTTAAAGGAGCTCACCAGCACACTTATAACAAGTCTCGTTTACTTCCGTCTTTTTTGTGCGTAATAAAGTCAACTGACCAAGTGACCATGAAGAGGGTCACTCTGGGGTTCCTGTCTTTTAGCTCTGTTCCTCTTCAGCTCCGACCATGTTGCTGTGTGATTATCTCAATTGGTTTTAATTGAGGCAGAAACTGAAGCTCTACCAATGAACTGTTTAAAACAAGACACACTTTGGTATTAAAAGTGCTTGCAGTAACTTGAGAAACTAAGTTCTCAATTATTGGAACATTCAATATGATAAATAAGTATAACAAAATAATTAGGATATATTTGGAAGTTTCCCCTTCCTTCTATATGATGATAAACTATGTATATGATGATGACATATTTAGAAATTTCATTTGTGTAGCTAGGAGAATTGTAAAGAGGTACTGAGGAAGTTTACAAGGAGTGCATGTCTATTTTAGAATATTAAGAGTTGAAGATCAGTTTTGTTACATTTTTTTCCATAGTGGTAATTTTCTGGCAAGGTAATTTTTTTATTAGGAATTTGATGGGCACCAGAGTGATAGTACAGTCAATGTTTTCCTTGAAAAACAGTACTCAGGCTGGGCGGTGGCGCTGGAGGTAAGGTGCCTGCCTTGCCTGCGCTAGCCTAGGACAGACTGCGTTTCGATCCTCCGGTTTCCCATATGGTCCCCCAAGCTAGGAGCGACTTCTGAGCATAGCCAGGAGTAACCCCTAAGCGTCACCGGGTGTGGCCCAAAAATTAATAAAAAAAAAAAGAAAAAAAGAAAAAAGAAAAATAGGACTCAGTTTCTGGCACCCTATGTGATTCCTGACTCCACCAAATATGGTCCCTGAGCAAAGAGTCAAGAATAATAATCCCTGAGCACAGAACTCCAAAATTATAAAACAAAAAATTTGAAGGCTGTAAATTCTGAAGGCTGTTTCTATAAAATGGAAATTTGAAGACTATAGTATAAAGTATATTGTAAAATATGCCTGCCAGGAGCGACTTCTGAGCAAATAGTCAGGAGTAACCCCTGAGCGTCACTGGGTGTGACACAAAAACCAAAATATGTATATATATATATATATATATATATATATATAAAATTTTTATATAGGAATTTAAGGTAAAATATTTTTTAGATTTCTTTCTTGGCTTTATATCCTATATGAATTTTATTAGTGATTTCCATAAGACCATTGTAAAATTTTGTTTTGCTTAATTTTAGGAATATGATTATAGATATTATTATATTGTATTGAATTCATAAAATGCATATAAAAATGTGGTAATTGGAACCGAAGAGATAGCAAGGAGGTAAGGCGTTGCATGCCTTGCATGCAGGATGGTGGTTCAAATTCCGGCAACCCTTAAGGTCCCCCATGCCTGCCAGGAGCGATTTCTGAACAGAGAGCCAGGAGTAACCCCTGAGCACTGCCAGGTATGACCCAAAAACAACAACAACAACAACAGCAAATTGTGGTAATATTGGTTTACGATGTGTATACTTACATTTATTTATTTATTTATTTATTTATTTATTTATTTATTTATTTATTTATATCTTTGGCACCCCAGATAGTCTCCCATGCTCTTCCAAGAGTGATCCCTGAGTGCATAGCCAGAAGTTCAAACTGGGAATAATACAGCTTGTTATGTTTATATTTTGTTTGGGGAGTACACCTGTCTGTGCTCAGGGTATATTCTGGCTCTATTCTCAGGGATCACTCTTGAAAGACTTAGGGAATAATTTGTGGTACCAGGAATCAAACTCATGTCTACTGTGTGCAATGCAAGCATCCTACATGATGCATTATCTCTCCAACCCTTATTAGGTACATCTGACTATAGATAGCGAGTCTATAGATAGGCTTATGATGCTGGGGATAGAACTCAGAATTTTGTACACACAAAAAATGTGATCTATCACTTGAGCTATATTCCTGACTCCAACACTTGCTACAGTCTATATGGAAACAAAGAGGTAGAAGATAAGGGGGAAATTTCATTTAATAAAATAACAAATTACCTGGAAATCAACTTAACAAAGGAAATAAAAGACATATATTAAAAGTTATAAATTACTATTAAAGAAAAACAAAAAAGACAGAAAAAATGGAAGACTATTCCTTGTTAAAATACCAGAACTAACACCCTTAGAAAAAACCCTCCCCATATTACACAAATTCATGCAATTTCAGTCAAAATTCATAAGTTGTTTTTTAAAGACATAGATAAAATTCTACTAAAACATATGTGGAGCGAACCATAAAACCCCTTGAATAGCCGAAGTAATCCTGAAGAAGCATGACACAATTTTGCTTATTATCAGGTTAGCTAATCCGAAAAGATTGTACAGACACTCTAATTGTTTACTTTTCATCTCCCCATTACTGTGTTCAGTTTGAATAATTTCCAGTCATGAACCGAGGTATATTTTTAATTTCTTTAGGAAGTAATACTTTTTAAATGTATTTTTGGCCACACCCAGTGGTGCTCAGGTTGCTCCTGCATTCAGAAATAACTCAAGGAAGGTGCCGGGAATCAAATGGGATGTTGGAGATTGATTCTGGGTTGGCGGCATTCAAGGCAAATACCCTACTCACTGTGCTATTGCTGTGGCTTTGAATGCATAAATTTTTGTATCACTATTTATTCCTTTACCTGACTTTTGAGCTCTTTTGTTTCATTGCTGTATGCCCACGACCTGAGATCTTATAAATTGAATGTCTTTTTTTTTTTTTATTTTTGTGCAAAGTAAAAATTCTGTTTTGAAGATGGTACCACCAGGGGCAGAGAGTGAGTGAATCATGCAGTATCAAACATTGAATTCAGGTATTAGTTTATGCAAAACATGCAATGCTATTCTTTTAGCTATCTCTCACTCTCACATTTCATTGACTTATTTTTCTTTAAATAGTAAACTCTAGGGGCCCGGGAGATAGCATGGAGGTAAGGAGTTTGCCTTTCATGCAAAAGGTCATCGGTTCGAATCCCGGTGCCCCATATGGTCCCCCGTGCCTGCCAGGAGCAATTTCTGAGCATGGAGCCAGGAGTAACCCCTGAGCACTGCCGGGTGTGACC
>PVKC010017492.1:0-20179 GCA_004027635.1 Crocidura indochinensis | reverse complement strand
AAAAAAAAGAAAAGAAAGAAATTAAGGCTTTTGACTAGGGCCAGAGAGATAGCGCAATGTTAGGGCATTTGCCTTGCACATAGCCAATTCAGGACAGATGGTGATTTGAATCCCAGCATCATATAAGGTCCCCTGAGCCTGCCAGGAGCAATTACTTTTTTTTTTAATATTTTATTTTAACACCTTAATTACATACATAATTGTGTTTGGATTTCAGTCATGTAAAGAACACCACCCATCACCAGTACAACGTTCCCATCACCATTGTCCCAAATCTCCCTCCTCCCTACCCACCCCCCGCCTGTACTCTAGACAGGCTCTCCATTTCCCTCATACATTCTCATTATTAGGACAGTTCAAAATGTAGTTATTTCTCTAACTAAACTCATCACTCTTTGTGGTGAGCTTCATGAGGCAAGCTGGAACTTCCAGCTCTTTTTTCTTTTGTGTCTGAAAGTTATTATTATTACAAGAATGTCTTTCATTTTTCTTAAAACCCATAGATGAGTGATACCATTCTGCGTTTTTCTCTCTCTCTCTCTCTGACTTATTTCACTCAGCATAATAGATTCCATGTACATCCATGTGTAGGAAAATTTCATGACTTCATCTCTTCTGAAAGCTGCATAATATTCCATTGCGTATATGTACCACAATTTCTTTAGCCATTCGTCTGTTGAAGGGCATCTAGATTGTTTCCAGAGTCTTGCTATGGTAAATAGTGCTGCAATGAATATAAGTGTAAGGAAGGGGTTTTTCTATTGTATTTTTGTGTTCTTAGGGTATATTTCTAGGAGTGGTATATCATCGTATGGGAGCGCGATTTCCAGTTTCAGGAGGAATTTCCATATTGCTTTCCATAAAGGTTGAACTACACGGCATTCCCACCAGCAGTAGATAAGAGATCCTTTCTCTCCACATCCCCGCCAACACTGTTTGTTCTCGTTCTTTGTGATGTGTGCCAATCTCTGTGGTGTGAGGTGGTACCTCATAGTTGTTTTGATTTGCATCACCCTGATGATTAGTGAAGTGGAGCATTTTTTCATGTGTCTTTTGGCCATTTGTATTTCTTCTTTGTCAAAGTGTCTGTCCATTTCTTCTCCCCATTTTTTGATGGGATTAGATGTTTTTTTTCTTGTAAAGTTCTGTAAGTACCTTGTATATTTTGGAGATTAGCCCCTTATCTGATGGGTATTGGGTGAATAGTTTGTCCCACTCAGTGGGAGGCTCTTGTATCCTGGGCGCTATTTCCTTTGAGGTGCAGAAGCTTCTCAGCTTAATTTATTCCCATCTGTTAATCTCTGCTTTCACCTGCTTGGAGAGTGCATTTTCCTCCTTGAATATGCCTGTAGTCTGTTTTCCTATTTTTGGGTCCTTTTGTTGAACACTTTCTAGTTCTATGAGCTGCGTCATTAAGCTACTCCAGTAGCCCCTTCTTCCTTCCTGATGTGTGCTTGCAAAGCTATAAATTTTCATCTCACTACTGCTTTTGCTGTGTCCCATAAGTTCTGATAGTTTTGTGTCTTCATTATCGTTTGTTTCCAGAATCTTTTGATTTCCTTTTTGATTTCATCTCGGAACCACTGGTTATTCAGTATGAGGCTGTTTAACTTCCAGGTGTTAAAGTTTTTCTTCTTTGTTCCTTTGGAATTCACAAATAATTTCAGAGCCTTATGGTCAGTAAAGGTAGCCTGCAAAATTTATTTCCTCTTGATATTATGCAGATATGTTTTATGTGCCAGCATGTAGTCTATCCTGGAGAATGTCCCATGTACAGTGGAGAAGAATGTGTGTCCATGTTTCTGGGGATGAAGTGTCCTATATATATCCACTAGGCCTCTTTCTTCCATTTCTCTCTTCAGGTTCAGTATATTCTTGTTGGGTTTCAGTCTGGTTGACCTATCCAGTGTTGACAAAGCTGTGTTGAGGTCTTCCACAATTATTGTGTTATTATTGATTTTATTTTTCAGCTTTTCCAACAATTGTATTAAATATTTTGCTGGACCCTCATTCGGTGCATATATGTTTAGAAGAGTGATTTCTTCCTGCTCTACATACCCCTTGATTAATATATAATGTCCATCTTTGTTCCTTACAATCTTCCTGAGTATAAAGTTAGCATTATCTGATATTAGTATGGCCACTCCAGCTTTTTTATGGGTGTTGTTTGCTTGGATAATTTTCCTTCAGCCTTTTATTTTTAGTCTATGTTTGTTCTGACTATTCAGGTGCGTTTCTAGTAGACAGCAAAAAGTTGGATTGAGTTTTTTTGATCCATTTAGCCACTCTGTGTCTCTTAACTGGTTCATTTAGTCCACTGACATTGAGAGAAAGAATTGTCCTGGGATTTGGTGCCATCTTTATATCGAAATTTGTTGTGTCATTTGGTTAGTCTTGTCTTAAATTAGGTCTTTCAGTTTTTCTCTTAAGTGGTTTTGAGTCTGTAAATTTTCTGAGCTGTTTTTTTGTCTGTGAAATCATGTATTCTTCCGTCAAACCGGAAAGTGGGTTTTGCTGGGTAGAGTATTCTATGTGAAGCATTCATTTCATTGAGTCTTGCACAATATCCCACCACTGCTTTCTGTCTTTGAGTGTTTCAGGTGACAGGTCTGCTGTAAATTTCAAGGATGCTCCCTTGAATGTAATTTCTTTTTTTGATCTTGTTGTTTGCAGAATTATCTCTATCTGTGGGATTCGTCATTGTGACTAGGACATGTCTTGGGGTATTTTTTTGGTTGGTACTCTTCGGGCATGCAAGTTTTGTTCACATATGTTCTTTAGTTCTGGAAGTTTCTCTTTAATGGTGTTCTTGACCGTTGATTCTTCCTGGAAATTTTCTTCCTGGGTCTCTGGGACTCCAATGATTCTTAAGTTGTTTCTGTTGATCTTATCATAGACTTCTATTTTCATCAGTTCCCATTCTTTGACTATTTTTTCCGTTGTGTGTTCGTTTGTTTTAAGTTTTTTTTCCAATCTCTCCCGCTGTATGGAGTTGTTATTTATCTCATCTTCCAAAGCACCAATTCTATTCTCAGCTTCTTCTACCCTGGTGTTGAGCTTATCCATTTTGTCATTCAATTCATTTACTGAGTTTTTCAGGCCTGCTAGTTGACATGTTATTTCAGTTTGGAGTTTTGTGATTTCTATCTTCATATTTTCTTGGTTCTTATTAGTGTTCTGTTCAACTCTGCCCATGGTTTCTTTGAGTTCTTTCAGCATCTTCCATATTGCTTTTCTAAAGTCCTTATCTGAGAGATTGATTAGTTTGTTGGTCATTATCTGGTCATCAGAATTGTCATCTTCGTTCTCTATGTTGACGCTGGCCTGCGTTGTTTCCCCATTGTCACACTAGTATTGTGTGTTTTTCTACGTGCTGCGATGGTATTCATTGGGTAAGTGATGTGCGCTGCTGCACTCCTCTTGTTCCACCCTTTCCGTGTGTGTCGATTTGCCTATAAGGGAGTGGAGTCCTCCGTGGATTAGGCCTCTCAAAGGATCAAATCTTGGGCCTAGACAGACAGCAGAGAAGACTGTCCAGAGAGGGATGCTGGGCTTCAGTGATCCAGCACAGTCCTTTTTCTCTTCTTGTTGTGATGATGTTGTTTCCCTAGAAAGAGCGCACGGCCGCGTAGCAAAGCGGAGTCAAAGTGCTCTTCTGCAGCCTCTTTTCAGCCCACACCCACGAGGTCTGGACGAAAGGAGAGGACAAATAAACACAAAGAAAAGACAGAACTCACAGTTCTTCGCAGTCAGCCCCACTAGGTAGGCATGGATTCGCAGAAATTCCCATCCTGACGTCACAAACAGGGGACCTTGCTTTTGCAAAGTACTCGCTGCTTGCTGGTTTAACTTTGATGAGTTGTACCTGGGCGACCCTGCCCTAGAATGGACCTCTGGGAGAGCGAGTTTTTTTTTTTTTTTTTGAGCCGATTTGGCCAACTCCCATGAGGTCCGGACGACAGAAGAACAAATAAACACAAAGAAAAGGCAGGACTCACAGTTCTTCGCAGTCAGCCCCACTAGGCAGGCGTGAATTCGCAGAAATTCCCAGCCAGACGACACAAACAGGGGACCTAGCTTTTGGAAAGTACTCGCTTCTTGCTGGTTTCACTTTGATGAGGTGTTCCTGGGCGATCCCGCCCTAGAATGAACCTCTGGGAGAGCGAGTTTTTTTTTTTTCGGAGCAGATTTGGCCGACTCCCACGAGGTCCAGATGACAGGAGAACAAATAAATACAAAGAAAAGACAGGACTCACAGTTCTTTGCAGTCAGCGCCACTAGGCAGGCATGGATTTGCAGCCAGGAGCGATTTCTGAGTGCAGAGCTAGGAGTAACTTCTGAGCACCGCCAGGTGTAGCCCCCCCCCCCCAAAAAAAAAAAGACTTTTGATTTGCAAAAGAAAAATGCTGGTCCACCTCCACCACAGAGTTGGTCCCCTGAGAGTAAGTCATATTATAGCATAATATAGCCCACAAAGCAAACCAAATCATAAAAAAAGAAAACAAAGTGATCATTAAATTTTATTTTTTAGTTGAACAGTTGTAAGTACAATACTACTCTGTGTAGTATGTATGTATCCATTCATCATTTATAATATTTTAAAATGAACATTATAATGTTAAACAAATAGAAAATACTTTCAATTTATTTCTTTTTCTTCCCACTAAGACATAGATGACTGTGACCATTTTATTTTGAGTTGTTTAAGAACCCAACTGACATATTGGAATTTCCAAGTGACCACTATCCCTATTTTTTATTACCAAATTTAATATATAGTTGCCTGTTACATATTTTATGAATATTTGATTACAAATATGATTGTAGTTGAGTAACACCCCCTTTCACCAGTGCAACATTCCCATCACCAATGTCCCAAATCTCTCTCCTCCCTACCGCACCTCAGTCCATACTCTAGACAAGTTTTCTACTTCTCTCATTTATTCACTGTGTTATGATAATTCTCAATGTAGTTATTTCTCTAACTGCACTCACACTCTTTGTGGTGAGCTTCATGTAGTGGGCTGGACCTTTCAACCATCCTCTCTTTTGTGTCTGAGAATTATTGCAAAAATGTCTTTTATTTTTCTTGAAATCCATAGATGAGTGAGACTATTCTGCATCTATCTCTGTCCCTCTGACTTACTTCACTAACATAATAGATTCCATGTCCATCCATGTATAGGAAAATTTCATGACTTCATCTTTCCTGATGGCTGCATAATATTCCATTGTGTATATATACCACAGTTTCTTTTGCCCATCTGTTGAAGGCCATCTTAGTTGTTTCCAGATCTGGCTATTGTAAATAGCACTGCAATGAATATAGGTATGAGGAAGTGATTTTTGTATTGGAATTTTGTGTTCCTAGGGTATATACTTAGAAAGCTATATGGAGATTCCTCCCAAAACTGGAAATTGAGCTCCCATACAATCAATTTATACTTTAAGCTCAGCCTTTTTGAGGGTTCTATTTCTGAATCTTATTAGCTGTTAAGGTTAATTGGCCGTCAAGTTTTTTTTTTTTGTAAATGTCTTCTATGGGATAAATATGATAAAGTAAATTGATAATTAAGGGCAAGAAAAGCATCATAGTTTAGAGATAGATTTAAAGGGATTTTCCTGAACATATTAATGAGAAAATGTTACATCTTGGCTGTACCACTGGTATATATAGTATAGATAGTGTTCATGTCTCACACTAGCTGGCTGTGGTTCAGTCCTGGTACCACATTTGATCACCTGAACTAACTAACTAACTTCCTGAGCACTGAGCTAAGAGTAATTGCTGAGCATAGCCAAGTGAACCAACAATTCAGGAGAGAGAAGAAAACATTATGTTTATAGTTTTAATAAGAAAACATGGTAATAAATGTTTGTCTGTCTTTTGCTCAATAAGAAGATGTGATTTGGCAATGGGTATTGTTGAGAAATACATAGAGGCATTAAATATGCTTAGAAGGCTAGATGATGGATTATGAATAAGTTTAATTGGAGAAATTATTGAATTTCTACAAATTTAGGGAAGAGTATTAGCATTTATATTTAATTTTGGTTTTATTTTGCAATAGGAGCAGATAACCCAAGTCAAGATTTTGAATAGAAATCCATGAAACTGGTGATTAATTATTTGGAAAGAGTTATTTCTGGGTTATAGTGTTTCTGGAGGCCTCCCAGGCAGTGCTTAGAGATTCTGGAGGCCACTTCCAGCAATTGCTTGGTCTTGGCAATGCTATTTTACTTGGTTTCATCAGTGTTCTAGAGAGTGAATTTAGGTCTTAAGCATGCCTGCTGTGTTTTCCAGTCCTTTGAGCTCTCTCTGTGGTCCTAAAGTGTATAATGAAATTTAGGGGGCTCAGGTTGTTGCTCGGTTGTAGTATACCTGCCTTGTTGCATGTGTGAAGTTCTGAATTTAATTTCTGGCACCACAAAATAGAACAAAAGTCTTAAATAGAAATATTTTTAAATAAATTAAGGTTTATTTTTTTTGAAATATCAGCTTGTCAGTAATTTAAATATTATTTCATAGAGTGAATCTGGACTCAAACAGGATATAAAAGACCTTTTAAAACGAAAGATTGCAATGGATGAAGAAAATGCTTTGTTAAGAAATGAACTAATTGACTTGCAGAAGAAATTTATAGATAAAAGTCAAGAAGTTAAGGTAAGTTGACTAGTATGTAGTTTTAAAGTACCATTGCTTTGAAGTCTTCCTTTAAGCTTTTTCAGCCTTTGTGGCATAGAGTGACAAGCTTGGAGAAAAAATTGCCTTAGGCCCTGCTGTACCATTCAGTTTTCTCATATGCAAAAACTCTAAGAAAGATGCTTTCAAGCTAACACCCCAAGCTTTCTAACTTTCAGATAAATAGTTAATGATGGAAATGGAGCTAAGAAAGTAGGAGTGTGAATATGTGGCTTCTTGTAATTAGATTCTGATGGGACCAGCATTATTAATTGATAAAACCCAGGTCTGGGAGGATATGTCTGTGTGGGTCTCAAAAATAGCTGGGGACAGCATCAAAGGCAGCTTGATCAATTAATGGGCTCTTTGCAAATGTGTACTCATCAAAGCTGTCATCCAGTGAAAAAATATAACCCATCCACCTGCATGAAAAGAGGCCAATAAAAGTATACAGGTGACCTTGGCCATCAGCTATAGAACAAGCTACTCTAGAGGTAAAACTACACAGTTTATATTTGCTGATTAGGTATCACCTTTTTTTTTTTTTAATTTTGTTTATCGGCCCTTGTGGTACTGTTCTACAGGACACTAAGGAATGTGTACAGAATAAGGAAGAGCATAACAGACTGGTTATAAAAAATCTGGAGAAGGAAAATGAGACATTAAAAACCCGTTGCACTGACCTGCTAAATGAACTGGAGAAACTGAGGAAGCAGGAAGCATATTGGAGAAATGAAAAATGTAGCATTGATACAAGAATAAAGGTATGAAATGGAAGTGGAATCCATTGTTATTTCATATCTATCTTCTTGTAGGAGGTTTATTACATTTTACTTTCTTATGTAGCAACTTATATTCTGATCTACTTGTGAGGACTTGCATTAATTTTTATGCCTTCACTTAAGACCCATAGCTTTTTAAAAATTGATGTTGCAAAGCAGGAAACTGACTTCAAATAGTTATCTAAAATGTAATCATTAAAAAATAAAGACTATTGCATTTTGAAATAAAACTTGTTTGAAAAAAATCATACTTGAATCATGAGCTTTGACTCTAAAATTAGCACTTAAATTGATAATGCAATTTATATATTTTTGAATATATTTAAAATTTATTAGATTTATGATATATAACTAGAATTCATTGAAATATATTTTAGACTATGTTATAGGCTCTTTAATAAATCTTTTAAAAAGCACAATACATTTATAAATATTTTTGTTTTTATAATTGGTGTTAATCTCTAAGTGAGCCTTATTTATAGTGTATTTTTATTATCATAGAGGACAAAAGGTTCAGTCAGTATAATATTCTTTTATTGTTTTGATCAGTATTTTCAAACTAGTACATTTTGGGAAAGAGGCTGAAGGATTTTTTTTCTTGACAAGATTTGATTCAGTTTTTCCTCAATTTATTTTCAAATTTTTATCTATATAAATTTTGAGAAGAGGTCAGAATTATTTGGCTATATAAATTCTATATGTTATATATTTATATATGTTATATGTTTATATAAAATGACTATATTACTTAAGTGATTAGATATAAAATAAAAAATTGAATGTATGTAAATTAAGATTTTAAAAAATAGTAAGCATTAGTACTTTTGATATCCACAAGTTTATGAGTCAGTGTGTTTCTTTAAATTTTTGAGTTAAGGAGAAAAGATTTTATGAACTATTGGCTTTTTTTGAGTAAATATATTCAATTTATTCATGTATAACATTATATTGATTAAGTAATCTGAATATTGATTTCTGGGGCTGGAGTGATAACACAATGGATAGTGTGTTTGCCTTGCACACAGCTGACCTGGGTTCAATCCTCAGCATCCCATATTGTTCCCTGAGTAATTTCAGAGCACAGAGACAGAAATAATCCCTGAGCACTGCCAATAAACAAAAAAACAAAACAAAACAATGATCAATGAAAAAATTAATTTCTGGTACATTTATTTTCTTAAAGATATAAAATGACTTGGTAATTATAGATGTAGATATTCTTTCTTGTGTTAATTCATAGTCAGATGATTGATGAGTTTTTAATTATTTTTTCTTTTTTAATAGAAATCTACTGTTACTTTGAGTTTTAGAACTGTGACTTTCTTTGCTGTATATTTTATTCATATTGTAAGCATTTTTGGCATTTGTAAATAGTACAAATAATATTTGTTTAGTTTAAAACATTTGTCTTCAATTCTACCAATACCGTATAAGTTGAATTAGAATTTCAGAAATTTCTGAATTTTTATATAATTAATTTAATTGGTTTTTTGGTTGTTGTTTGTTTATTTTTTTGGTTGCACCTGGTGATACTCAGGGGTTACCCCTGGCTCTGCACTCAGAAATTGCTCCTGGCAAGCTCGGGGACCATATAGGATGTCAGAAATTGAATTGGGGTCTATCCGGGGTTGGCTGCTTACTAGGCAAACACTACCACTGTGCTATGGTGCTAGGGCTCAGTCTTCTAATTACCTTAGTTGTTTTCTTCTCTAACATGTTTGAGTTTTAATTTATCTATTTTATATGTATATATGTGTATAGTGTATATTGTATACACATATGTGTCTATGTATATATTGCTCATAGAAAATTAGGGTTTTAATATATACTGTGTAATTACTACAAGAATGATTTGTTTCTGTTATCTTTATTTTTTTAAATAAACTTTTGCATTCTAACTCCAGATTTTATGAACTTTATAAACAGTGTGATGTCCTTTTAAACCAATTCAAGTCACCGAAATAATTATTTTCCTAAGGAATGAGGCTTAACTTTAATAGGAAATTTATTTTCTTCCATTTTTATCAGTTTATCTCCTCTTTACATCTTCTCAGGAAATCTTAGTATTATCAGTGACTACTTGTTTTGTTTAATTTTTCAATAATTTTATGTAATTAATTTTCAAAAAGATGAATCATAAATGTTTTTCCTTTTGAATTATTTTATTTTGTTTTATTTTTAAAAACCCTTTATTTTGTTGCAGATGGCAACATTCTTTGTGGATAAATAGTATTTCATTTCTTAATTTAGCATATTCCTTTATCTAATCATCTACCATCTATAATATATAATCATTATATATAATACATTGATATATGTGCTCACTTTAGCAGCATATATACTAAAATTGAAAGGATACAGAGAAGATTAGCATGGCCCCAGTGCAAGGATGACATGCAAATTCATGAAGCGTTCCATATTTTAAAAAATACATTGATATATAATCATCGGGCTTTGTTTTCTCTTTTGTTTTAGTTACTGTAAATAATGCTTCAGTAAACATTGAGTAAATTTCTACATTAATTTTTGGCTAGCCAAATTTGTGGCTAGATAAAAAAAAATGAAATTGTTGCATCACATGGTGTCTGTTTTTATTTTCTGACGTGTAGCACCATTGCATTTTCCAATATGGTTGCAATGGGTGCTGGAGTGATCGTATTGCAGGTTACCTAGGTTCAATTCCCAGTGATCTCCAGCATCCCATATAGTCCTTCATACTTGTCTGGACTAATTCCTGAGTGCAGAGCTAGGAGTAAGCCTTGAACATTATCAAGTGTGTTTCCCAAACAAACAAACAAACAAACAAATACTCAACAGTAAGGCCTGATTAAATCTGTATCTCTTTGAAGGGTTTATTTTATGGAGTATGTATAACATACAATTTAATCTATATCATTTTCAAGTGTTTAGTTCAATAGTATTACTTACATTCACATTGCTGTCCAATAAGTTGATAAATTTTCTTTTCTTTTCTTTTTTTTTTTTTTGGTTTTTGGGTCACACCTGGCAGTGCTCAGGGGTTACTCCTGGCTATATGCTCAGAAATCGCCCCTAGCCAGCACGGAGGACAATATGGGACAATACCGGGATTTGAACCACCGTCCTTCTGCATGAAAGGCAATTGCCTTCCCTCCATGCTATCTCTCCAGCCTCAAATTTTCATTTTCTAAATATAACTCTATGGGCCAGAGAGATAGCTCAATATCCTGGAGCATTTTTTAATAGATCTTAAAGGAAGTTTGGACCAAATTTGGTAGACTTAAATCTGGCTTTGTGTTAGGATTACTTTTAGTGGTGCTGAAGGTGACTAGATTCAGTACCAGATATTGATTCTTGCTTAGTCACATGCAAGGCAACACCTGCATAATCTTACTCCTGCATTATCTCATTATTTGAAGCTCCTTTTTTTTCATACAGGAAGCCTGATGCTGACTTTACTGGTCCTCTGAGTACTACCAGTTTTGATCTTCAAGAACTAAGTTGATAGTAGCCCCTGAACACTATCAGATGTGGCTTTCACAAGAACCAAAGTTTATCTGTATTCACTTAACTACTGTCCTTTCCTGTCTCCTCTACTATATTCTTGTATTTACCTTTCCATTATCTATTACTGAACTTGACTATTCTGAATACCTAATATAAAATGCTACTGAACTTAATTACTTTTGTATATTTTCTGACTTCAAATAATTTTCTCAGGTTTTCATATTGGTTTTTACATATTTAGAAATATTTTATTTTTTTGTATGATAAAAAATTTTGTGATAGGGGCGTGAGCGATAGTGCAATGGTAGGGCGTTTGCCTTGCAGGTGGCTGACCCAGGATGAGCCTTGGTTCGATCCCTGGCATCCCATATGGTCCCACAAGCCAGGAACGATTTCTGAGTGCATAGCCAGGGGTAAACCCTGAGCGTTACTGGCTGTGGCCCAAAAACCAAAAAAAAATTTTTGTGTATGTGATAAAAATACAAAGGCTTTCATAGGAACCATTTTTAAATATACATATATAATCATTGCTATGAGGGCTTTTGAGATACTTTTTCACAGAATGAACTCCATCTATATACTGATTAACAATAATTTCCTATTGCTGATCTTGGTCACTACCATTTATTTTGTATTTTAATTGCTTTTTTGTTGTTGTTGTTGTTGTTGTTGACTTGTTTCTTTCTTCTAGTATAACATCCTAATGTTTTAACTTGGATGGTGTATGTGAAGCGACTTTTTTTTTTTTTTTTTTGGTTTTTGGGCCACGCCCAGTGACGCTCAGGGGTTACTCCTGGCTATGCGCTCAGAAGTCGCTCCTGGCAGGCACGGGGGACCATATGGGAACCGGGGGATCGAACCGTGGTCCGTCCAAGGCTAGCGCGGTAAGGCAGGCACCTTACCTGCAGCGCCACCGCCCGGCCTGTGAAGCGACTTTTTATTTTCAAGCCTCAGAGTATCTCATGGTGTGCTTATTCTACTTTTTGATTAATTTATTCATCTGTTAGAATTGCTTTGATCTCTTGGCTTTATGACTGGTATGTCTATATGACAATATTGCATCAAAAATTTTATTTTCATTTTTCAGAACATATTATCTAAATAGGATCACAAAATTTCCTGGCAGTTAATTACTTTACTCTTTTCCATAGAAGTTATGTAATTTTATTTGCCCACTCAAGTTTCATCTTCTGCACAAATTCAATAAATACTTGCTATTTTCTCTATCTTTCATTTCCCCCTCATTCCTCACCTTTCATCTCTTTCCTCATTACACTTACCCTTCCATGTAACCATTACTTAATGTTGCTCTTTTTGTAATAAATGGGAATTAAGAAATATTTATGGAGCTCATTTGCTAAAATCCACTCCCGTCTCAATGAGATAACAGTGTTATACATTATTCTTTATGTTTCAGTGATGCATTTTTATTATTTTTAAAAAGTAAATTATCACATTATTTACATCAGCAAACTGTCATTGTTTACATTGTCATTGTTTAAGTCTATCAGCTGTTGTTTTAAATATTTGCTGCTTCATCTGGTACATACATATCTAGGGTTGTGATTTCTTCTTGATGTACATATTCATTGATCATCAACAAATGAATGATCTTACTATCTCTTATAACTTTTTTGAGCCTAAAGTTTATGTCATTTGATATTAGAATGGCCTTATAGAGGAAGTGTTTGCTTGAAGGTTGAATTCTTCCAATCTTTGTCTTTGAATCTGTGTTTACTCTGACTATACAGTGTTTCTTGCAGGCAGCGGAATGTTGTGTTTAATTTTTTTGTTTGTTTGTTTGTTTGTTTTTTGGGTCACACCCGGCAGTGCTCAGGGGTTACTCCTGGCTCCATGCTCAGAAATTGCTCCTGGCAGGCACGGGGGACCATATGGGGCACCGGGATTCGAACCGATGACCTTTTGCATGAAAGGCAAACGCCTTACCTCCATGCTATCTCCCGGACCCCATGTTGTGTTTAATTTTATCTTCTACCTTGCCCAGCAGTTTTTGTTGCAATATATATATAGATATATATTTTTTAATTCAAATTGAATAGATAGTAATACACCAAAATTCTTATATTTCATCAGAATAGTGGAAACCTGGACAATACCTATTTTGTGACAAAGTACAGAAGGCTTGGTCACATTTAAATTACTGAGAACTAGAGAGAAATACTATCACAAGCTGTAACAGACATTGTATTACATAAAAAATTTTCCCAGTCCTTATTGTAATATTTTACAGTGCAGTTGCTACATGGTAAACCAGTAAAGCATAGAAATAAAAGCAAAAGCAAACAAACCAAAGAAAGAAAGTTATAAATCAAAAATTATTTAACCAGCTAACAGTTCAAACTTAGTAACCAAATCTATATCATTTGCTTGTTAAGATCAAATTTTCCTACGAAACCTTGCAGTATGATTTAACTTTCTAAAAATAATTTCTTTATTTAAACACAGTGATAACAAACATAATTTAGTTGGGTTTCAGTCATAACAAGAACACCCCCTTCACTGTGCAATCTTCAGGTCATCAATGCCCCTAACTCTTCCCTCCCTACTTCTCGCCTGTATTTCTTTTTTTTTTTTTGGTTTTTGGGTCACACCCGGCAGTGCTCAGGGGTTACTCCTGGATCCATGATCAGAAATTGCTCCTGGCAGGCACGGGGAGACCATATGGGGCACCGGGATTCAAACCGATGACCTTTTGCATGAAAGGCAAACGCCTTACCTCCATGCTATCTCCCGGGCCCCTCTCACCTGTATTTCTTTAGGAAGCCTGTCTGCTTTCTAAATCCCTCACTCACTGACATTGTTATGATAATTCTCAGTGTAGCTATTTCTCTAACTGCACTCATCACTCTTTGTGGGGAGCTTCTTATCTTGAGTTGGTCCTTCCGGTCCTCATCTCTGGGAATTATTTCAATGTTTTTAATTTTTCTTAAAACCCATAGATGAGTGAGACTATTCTGTGTGTCTCTCCCTCCCTCTGACTAATTTCACTCAGCATAATAGATTACATGTACATCCAAGTATAGGAAAATTTTATGACTTCATCTCTCCTGGTGGCTCATAATTGTCCATTGTGTATATGTATCACAGTTTGTTTAGCCATTCATTTATTGAAGGGAATCTTGGTTGTTTCCAGAGTATGGCTATTGTAAATATTGCTGGATAAATATAAGTGTGAGGAACAGATTTTTGTATTGGATTTTTGTGTTCCTAGGGCATATCCCTAGGAGTAGTATAGCTGGTTCAAATGGGAGCTCAATTTCCAGTTTTTGGAGGAATCTCCATATAGTTTTTCATAAGATGGCAGCAATTGTATGAGAGGTCCTTTCTCCCCACATCCCCACCAGCACTGATTGTTTTTGTTCTTTATGAAGTGTGCCATCTCTGTGGTGTGAGATGGTATCACATTGTTATTTTGATTTGCATCTTCCTGATGATTAGTGATGTGGAGCATTTTTTCATGTGCCTTTTGGCCATTTGCATTTCGTCTTTGAGAAAGTGTTCATTTCTTCTCCCCATTTTTTGATGAGGTCTGATGTTATTTCCTTGTTAAGTTCTATCAGTAACTTGTATATCTTAGATATTAGCCCCTTATCTGATGGGTATTGGGTGAATAGCTTCTCCCATTCTGTGGGTGTCTTTTGTATCCTGGGCATTATTTCCTTTGAGGTACAGAAGCTTCTCAGCCTAATATAGTCCCATTTATGTATCTCTGCTTCGACTTGTTTGGAGGGTACTGTTTCTTCATTTAAGATGCCGTTAGTTTCAATGTCCTGGAGTGTTTTACCTTTGTGTTTTCTATCTACCTTATGGTTTCAGGTCTGATATAGACGTCTTTAATCCATTTGCATTTGACCTTGGTTCATGGTGTTAGCTGGAGGTTTGAGTTCATTTTTTTTGCAAGTGGCTGACCAATTGTGCCAACACCATTTGTTGAAGAGGTTTTCCTTGCTCCATTTTAAATTTCTTGCCCCTTTATCAATGATTAATGGAGTGTATATCTGGGGAGCATTCTCTGAATACTCCAGACTATTCCACTGATCTGAGCATCTGTCTATAGTCCAATACCATGCTGTTTTCATGACTATTGCTTAGTAATACATTTTAAAGTTGGGAAAATGTGATGCCTCCCATATTCCTTTCCCCAAGGATTGCTCTACTTATTTGTGGCTTTGTATTTTTCCAGATGAATTTCAGGAGTGTTAGATACTCTTCTTTATGGGTATCCCTAGAGGCATTGCATTAAATCTGTACAATGCCATGAAGAGTATTGACTTTTTAATGATGTTAATCCTCCAAATCATGAGCAGTTTATATGCCTCCATTTCCGCATATTGTCAGTTATTTTATGAAGCAGGGTTTTGTAGTTTTCTTTGTATAAGTCCTTCACATCTTTTGTTGACTCCAAGATATTTGAGTTTGTGTAGCACTAATGTAAATAGAATTGTTTTTTGATCCATTTCTTCTCTGTCATTATTGGTGTATAATAAGGGCATTGATTTTTGCATGTTAATTTTGTAGCCTGCCATTTGGCTATATGAATCTATTGTTTTTTGGTAGAGTCTTTAGAGTTTTCTAAATATAGTATCATGTCATCTGCAAACAGAGAGAACTTGACTTCTTCCTTTCCTGTCTGGTTGCCCTTGATTTCTTTTACTTTCCTAATTGCTATGGCAAGAATTACCAGTACTATGTTGAATAGTAATGGTGAGAGGGAGCAGCCTTGTCTTGTATTGGATTTTAGAGGAAAGGTTTTTAGTTAATCTCCATTGAGAATAATATTTGCCATTGGCTTGTGGTAGATTACCTCTACTATATTGAGGAAAGTTCCTTGTATACCCATCTTGATGAGCATTTTTATCAAGAATGAGTGCTGTTCCTTATTTTTATTGTTGTTGATACAGTGTATTACAGATACGCCTCACTTAATGACCAAGTTCCGTTTCAAAGACTTGGTCGTTAAACGAATTGGTCATTAAGTGAGAAACTTCATGTACTGTATACAGTAGTACAGTATATGCATAGTACTTGACAATACAGTATTCTGAATAAGTAAAACAATGAGAAAAATCAAACTCAAAACTTCCACTTGTTTTAATTTGCATAGGTTGTGTAATTTGCACACAGCACTGCAATGCATTACAGAACACAAAGTTGTTAAGTAGGTACATTAAAGCACCAAAAACCAGAGTACTGTACTGTAGAGTGTACAAGATGGAAAAAAGATATTTAAAATAAAATAAAATAATGGTGAAGAGTTGGTCATAAGTGCAAGCAATTACCAAACAAGTAAGTTGTTAAGTGAGGAGTATCTGTATGTTGATAGGTTTACGGATGTTAAACCATCCTTACACTCCTGGGATGAAACCTACTTGGTCATAGTGAATGAACTTCTTATTGAGGCATTCAATACTGTTTGTCAGAATTTTGTTGAGGATCTTTGCATATATGTTCATTAGGGATATTGGTCTGAAGTTTTCATTTTTTGTAAGTTTTGCTAGTGGGTTATCGATATTGTTTATTTTTTCAAAGAACCAACTTCTGCTTTCATTTCTCTTTTGAATTGTTTTTTGGATTTCCATCTCATTGATTTATTTTTTATTAATATCTTTATTTAAATACCTTGATTACAAATATGGTTGTAGTTGGGTTTCAGTCATATGAAGAACACCCCCCTTCACCGGTACAACATTCCTACCATCAGTGTCCCAAATCTCCCTCCTCCCCACCCCAACCCCAACTGTACTCTAGACAGGCTTTCTACTTCCCTCATTTATTCACTGTGTTATGATAATTATCAATGTAGTTATTTCTCTAACTCAGGGGTCTCAAACTCAATTTACCTGGGGGCTGCTGGAGGCAAAGTTGGGGTGATCCTTGAGTGCAAAGTCAGTAGTAAGCCTTGAACATTGGGGGTGTGTGACCCAAACAACTAAATAAAGCAAAACAAAAAACAAAAATAAAACAAAACAAAAACATTTTGTGGTAGGGACACAAAATGTTATACTGAGGGCCGCAAATGGCCCACGGGCCATGAATTTGAGACCCCTGCTTTAACTACACTCACCATTCTTTCTGATGAGCTTCATGTTGTGAGCTGGACCTTTCAGCCCTCCTGTCTTTTTCTCTGAGGATTATTTCAAAATATGTCTTTTATTTTTCTTAAAACCCATAGATGAGTGAGACTATTCTGTGTCTATATTTCTTCCTCTGATTTATTTCACTCAGCATAATAGAATCCATGTACATCCATGTATAGGAAAATTTCATGACTTCATCTCTCCAGATGGCTTCATAATATTCCATTGTGTATATGTACCACAGTTTCGTTAGCCATTCATCTGTTGAAGGGTGTCTTGGTTGTTTTCAGAGTCTGGCTATTAAAAATAGCACAGCAATGAATATAGGTGTGAGGAAGGGATTTTTGTACTGTATTTTTGTGTTCCTAGGGTATATCCCTAGGAGAGATATAATTGAATCTTATGGGAGCTCAATTCCAGGTTTTGGAGGAATCTCCATATGCTTTTCATAAATGTTGGAGTAGGCAGCACTCCCACCAGCAATAAATAAGAGTTCCTTTCTCTCCACATTCCCTTCAGCACTGCTTTTTCTCATTCTTTGTGATGCGCGCCAATCTCTGTGGTGTGAGATGGTATCTTATAGTTGTTTTGATTTTCATCTCCCTGATGATTTGTGAATGTAGAGCATTCTGTTCATTTGCCTTTTGGCCATTTGTATTTCTTTTTTGTCAAAGCGTCTGTCCATTTCTTCTCCCTATTTTTAGCTCATTAAGCACTGTAAACACTTTCACTGTGAAGTCCTTTTCAGAGAGATTTTATAGTGGATTATTACTGATTGGGTTAATTTGGGATTATTCTTCACTCAATTCCCATATTGTGGTTCTGTACTACTGTACCATGCTTCCTTTTATAGTCTAGAATACATTTATTTTCCACGTCCCTCTCAGAGACAACCCCTCCCACACCTCAAGACCAGGCAGATCTCTGAGAAAGGTCTGTTGAGTACGGGAGATTATCTGTTGGCTGTGTGTGGGTCCCTTATTAGGAATCGTGGTACTGACTTCTGACCTTTGGGTAAAATCAAAAAAAGACGTGCCTATTTTGTGTTAGGTCCTCTCTCCCACTGGGTGTTGGGAAAGAGTACAGCTTCACAGGATGCTCTTAACTGCTTGCTTTAGAACAATAACACTGACTTCTGACCTTTCCTAAAACCTATATCAATTATATGAAAAAAGGTATATTCTAAAACCATAATTTTAAATGATCATTCCATAATATAACTTATTAAATATAATTCAATATGTAAGACTTTTATTATGATGTAATTTTTATTTTGGTATAATTACTCTAATTTTTAGACTTTTGAAGATAATCTAATTGAAGCAAGGAAAGAAATTGAAGTATCCCAGAGTAAATATGATGCTCTGATATTACAATTGAATAGTAAACAGAATGAACTTAACCAGAAAGATATGGATATTACCCTGGTCAGGTAAGTACATTCTATTTTTAATTAAACATAATAGAAAAGACATTAAATACTTAGAACAGTGTTATTCCAATTTTTTGTGCAAAGGCATACTTTTTTCATGAAAATATATCATGTTGCACACCACCATTAGAAAATGTTTAAAAAATTAACACTGGCTATATTGACTATATATAAAGTAATTCTCTTGAATAGGAATCAAATAAACACAAAGAAATTATTTTATAATTACTTTATTATGAAATAACCTAATGATTGGTCTATCCGTGTACCGAAGCCACATGTTACGGATAAAATTGGAATTTTCTCCACAGCGCACCAGACATATCTCACAGCACACTAGTGTGCTGCAGCACAGTGGTTGAAAAACGCTGACTTAAAATAGCAACTTAGTATTTGCTATTAGTATTCTATTAGGGAAATTACATTTGTTATGTGTACATTTTTGGTGCATTGGACACTTTTGGAATTATATACATCATCCACAAGAATACCATTAAGAGAAGCCAGAGAAATAGCACACAGATTAAGTTGTCTGCCTTGCACATTGATGCCCCTGTTTCTGTCTCCAGCATCTTTTTTTTTTCTTCAAGAAAGTAGAAAACATTACTGGAGTGTAGCAGAAAGAGATTAAAATGGTGTCCTCATGTGGAGAAGAATTTAGTATAGGACTAAACTGTCTCCAGTATCTTAACCGTGTACTATTTATCTGGTTTTGTTTAACCTCTTAATGGTTTTGTTATACATGTTTCTATATGCTATTTATTTTTATTTATTATTTATTTACTTATTTATTTTTTTGTTTTTGAGCAACACCCAGCAGAACTCAGGGGTTACTCCTGGATCTGAGATCAGAAATTGCTCCTGGCAGTCTCAGGGGGCCATATGGGATGCTGTGTATCGAACCCAGGTTCATCCCGAGTTGGCTACTTGCAAGGCAAACATCCTACCACTATGCTATCTCTCTGACCTATATATGCTCTTTATAAAGTGGTGATTTACACTCAGACCCACACCTTGTCCCCAGCAAGAAACTACAACCAACACCCCTGCTGATTCATGCTGTGTGGCCCTCCTTCTCACCTCTCCCAAACTGTGGACTGTTTGATACTGGACCCAGCTCCAGAAGGATTCCCAGCGCAAGGACTCTACCTGAGACCTCTCTGCTGGAGACCCCTCTTCGGCAAATCTTTTCTCAATCTCAAGAAGACCATGGTGTGTGATGAAAATGTGCCCTGGATCCCACACCCCACAAGAAAATCTCAAAAGACAAAGGAGAAGCCTATATTTCCTTTGTAAGTTTAAGACCTATAAAATACTACCTGTTAAACTGTTTATTCCCAAATGTAAGGTAGTCTCCTGCATCACTTTGTTCCCTTACTTATTTTTAACTCATTTAAAAAATTTTTTCTTTATATATATAAATAAATGTGTATGTGAGTATATATACATATTTTGTCTTGTTTCTGTTTTCTTCACTTCCTTAACTTCACCTCTTTTGGTTCTGCTTGGTACAAAAACCTACAATAAAAGTCTTGCTTGGGATAATAGCTCAGTTCAAAACCAGGGCAAGGAGAGGATGGAGCCTGACACTCCCACCCCCAAATGCACTCGCAATATAATATTGCACCATTTCTTCCTGCAAAGGCATACTAAAAAGAGAGAATTTTATGTATAGAAACAAGCTCTTATCTACTAGGGA
>PVKC010017491.1:0-20193 GCA_004027635.1 Crocidura indochinensis | reverse complement strand
GAGCCACAGTTAGTAAGGAATGTTAACAAAGAGGAGACAGTGCTGGCTCAACAGAGGCCCCAAGACAATTCTTGGCCCAAACAAAGCCAAGGGGGCCCCCACCCGCAGGAGAAAACAAGCCAGGCCTTTGTGCACTCAATAATTATCACTCACAATTACCCAAGGCAGGGTCGCCAGGCATGGAGGGAGGCGTGCTGAAAGCCAGGGCGTCTAAGGGACGGTACCTGCAGCTCAGGCCAGTTCCTTGCTGCCAAAGGATCCCTGCTCTGACTGGGGCCATGGCTTTAGATTCCCACTGAGCTCAACCTGGACCTGTGTTCTGGGCCAGATACTAGGGACCTTTCGGCCCCAGCAGTCTCACACTATTGGTAATTTTTGGATCTTCTTTGTGTTGAATTCATTGTCTATGAGTCATGTTCTCAAAAGCCATCTGTACCCTCTGCTTCTTCCTTTTCTTCTCTGTCACCTCAGATGTAGAGTATGCCTCCTCTAGGAAGCCTAAGTAAGATTGCTTCACCCAATTCTTCTTCCTTCTTGCCTGACCTTTTTATCAAAAGAGTCACTCTTTTGTTCCAGACCAGTGGTCCTCAAACTACGGCCCACGGGCACATATTGTATTTGTTCCCATTTTGTTTCTTCACATCAAAATAAGATGTAAGCAGTGTGCATAGGAATTTGTTCATAATTTTTGTTTTTACTATAGTCTGGCCCTCCAATGGCCTGAGGGACAGTGAACTGGGCCCCTGTTTAAAAAGTTTGAGGACCCCTGTTCCAGACACTAAGTGAGGGCAGATACATATATTTGTGTGTGTATACATGGGCAAATACACATACAAACACACACATACATGACCCTGTCAAACTCTCAGATATGAATTTACAATAATGGAAATAAGAATGACCCTCCCCTCATGTGTTGTCCTAAGCATAACTGCATCTTTCTAGGTGTTTGTGATTTGGATCTTACCATGCTCTAAATATCTAGGTAGTATTATTATCTGTTCCATATATGACACTTGAGCAAACTGAGGCTTGGAAAGATTAACTAACCTGTCTGACTTACAAATCATGAGGAGCAGATCTAGAGCTAGTGGTGAGTATAAATTGGCACTCAAGGGTATTCAATCACCTGAACAGTCACATGATTGTGGGCACATGCTCCATGGGAGTAGCAAAGGCCATAGGTAAGAGGCCCTTGCAGAAAAAGCTGGCTGCTCACTATTTACCATCTCACCCTGGCAAATGCTGGGCAGAGTTCAGGCTAGCTAACACCTAAGTTGTGCACTTGAGGGAGTTTCTGTGTCTCTCAGCCTGCAGAGTTCTGAACATGTGAGGATGAACTTGCTCACCTGCCCATTCTGAAGGGCTGGAACTGACTGCCTGGCTATTGGAAAAGGATAGAGCTGGACTGATTAGCTTGAACTTGGGTGAGGACACAGCTCAGGGGTACCTATGCTGGAGCCTCTACCAGGCTCTGTTCCATAGCAAGTGTTTAAGATTCAGGTCACCCTTTGTTTCTAAAGAGGTGAGACAGAGACAACAGAGGAGACTGTTCATCAGAGCTATAGTTAGCTCTTTCCTTAGGGCAGGGTTCAGACCAAGTTACTATGATCCCTGGTGCAATGCCACTTGCTGGGGGGGGCATTCTTTGGTCTGGTAGGTTGGCTTGTCCCAGGAGCTACCATTGAACACGGGTCCCAGGGGTTCTAGGCAAGAGCCATCAACAACTATAAAAATAAGTTTTCATGACATCCTGATGTCTGCTTTGGGGCCTTCAATGGCTCAGGGACTCTCTACAACCTGCTGGTATAGAAACTACTCATATGAAAAGTCTAGCAAAGCATTGAGAGGGAAAGGTTGCTCCCCTAACTCCCTGAGCTCCCATAGCTCCCAAGCCAAATGGGAAGAATGCTGAGGAGATTTCAGGCTGGATAGGCCTCATGCGAAGCACCTGCCCATGATCTCCCATGATTTCCTCCAGGAACGCACTTTGTGTCTCCATATAGCATAAAGTTGACTTGAAGAAGATAAAATGTTCATTTCTTCCTGGCCCTGGTTTTGTGAATTTGCAGAGCAAGTGGATACAAATGGTTCTGTCTTAAAGAATTCCCAGATGGGGGATGGATAGCCAGTGGGAGAAGAAGATCTGTCCTATTAGCTTGCAGAGGGCAGCAATGGTGGACTAAGCTTCAGCTGCTGGCCATGGCTGCCTCTAGTGTCTTTGCATATATTTTCTTACAGAATTGTCTTGAGAAGATGTCACTTGTGGTGTTGGGAAGGCTCTGGTTGTTTTCAACACTTGTAGCATTGTCAGATCTGGACTCCCTTTACTGTTGAATAGAAATACAAACAGGTATATGCAGAGCTTAGTACTCCATTGTTCTTGCATTAGAAAGAAAAAAGAAGTAGAGATGTTAACTAATATACCCTAGTTAGGCTAGAGAGAGTACATAGCAGGGGAGGACCTTTCCTTGCCCATAGATGAACTGGATTCAATCTCCAGCAGCACCAAGAGTGACTCCTGAGCATAGAACCAGAAGTGTGGCCCCCAAAAGAAACAGACAATAATAACATTCCTGACTTAACCTAGTATATAAAAATGTTGTGCTTTCCATAGGTAATCAATTTATTGCTATTATTTGTAGGAAAGGACCTTTGGGTCACATCCTGGAGTGCTCAAGGGCACTTACAGCTCAGTGCTCCTGGTGATGCTTGGGATACCAGGCTGTGTTGGATAAAGCTTTGGTTTCTCACATGCAAAGCATGTGCTCCATTCCTTCGAGCTATTTCCCTGGACCAATGTACTGCATTATTTATGTGATTTCTTACTCTTTCATATCTAAGTTTTCAAAATCAGACGTGCACTTTATATACATCTCAATTCTACTTCCTTATTTTAAGTGCTGAATTGCTTACTCAAGACTGTCTTATAAATAAGAGTCTACTGAAAAATGAAGGTAGTTTTATTGTTGTAAGATAAAATTGCCTAGATAGGAAAAGTCTGTATATCTGTTGTGTTCATGCTCATTTATTTTAGTTGTTTTTTAAATTTATTTTATGTTCATTTACTATTTTAGAAGTGGACATGAGGGGCTGGAGAGATTACATGAAGGTAAGGTATTTACCTTGCATGCTGAAGGACAGTGGTTCAAATCCTGGCATCCCATATGGCCCCCAGAGCCTGCCAGGAGTGATTTCTGAGTGTAGAGCCAGGAGTAACCCCTGAGAGCTTTCGGGTATAATCCAAAAACCAAATTAAAAAAAAAAAGAAGTGGACATGACCGCAAATCTACAGTTGATGAGCTGGAAATCGAGGAGCATCAAACTCATTCCAATCTGAGAACTGGCAGATAAGATATCCAAGATGAGCTGAAAAATTTTTTGGGGGGTCACACCCGGCATTGCTCAGGGGATACTCCTGGCTTCATGCTCAGAAATTGCTCCTGGCAGGCACGGGGGACCATATGGGGCACCGGGATTCGAACTGATGACCTTTTACATGAAAGGCAAACACCTTACCTCCATGCTATCTCCCGGGCCCCGATGAGCTGAAATTTTAGGTTCAGCCAGAGCAAGGGAAAAATGCACCAGCTGGAAAGTTGTTGAATAGGACTGACTTGTGTCAACCTTTTTGTTCTATTTAGGCCTTCAACAAAATGGATGAGGTCTATTACACTCAGATGGGGATGGGAGACATAGTCTGTAAGACTCAGTTTATAAATCAACTCAAATGCTATTCTTACCCAGAACCACTATGACACACTCAGAATAATGCTTTACCCAGGCAAGCACCTTCTAACTCAGAAAAGGCACAGAATTAGCCATACCTGTGGTTGGAGAGATAGCACAGCAGGAGGGCATTTGCCTTGCATGCAGCCAACTCTGGAGGTACCTGGTTCGATTTTCGGCACCCATATGGTCCCCCAGCCTGCCAGGGGTGATTTCTGAGTACAGAGCCATGAGTAGCACTGAGACCACTGGGTGTGGCTCAAATGGGCCAGAGTCAGAGAGGAAGTCTATTACAGTATAAGCTTTGAACCTTTGCTTGTTGTGATTGTCTCACTGTGGTTCATACAGTTGCAGCACAGGAACGTTCTGTCTTATACAGCAAATATAGGCCTAAACCTATGTTTTAACTGTAAAATTTGGGGGTCGTCTTATACGCCGACAAATATGGTATATATCTATATCTATAAATCTATATCTATATCTATCTATATCTATATACTTTTTGTTGTTGCTGTTGTTTCATGGGGGTTGGGAAGGGATTAACAGTGCTCAGGGTTTACTCTTGGCTCTGCATTCAAGGATCACTGCTGGCATATAGGATGCTAGGGATTGAATCTGGGTCAGCTATGCACAAGACAAGAGCCCTACCTTCTGTACTATCTTTCTGGCCCTTCCTAAGATATTTTAAATCTGCCTCATTTTTTTTTTTTTGGTTTTTGGGCCATACCTGGTGATGCTCAGGGGTTACTCCTGGCTATACACTCAGAAGTTGCTCCTGGCTTGGGGGACCATATGGGAAACCGGGGGATCAAACCGCGGTCCATCCTAGGCTAGCGCAGGCAAAGTAGGCACCTTACCTCCAGCGCCACCGCCCAGCCCCTAAATCTGCCTCATTTAGGTCTTCTTAGAGCTGTCTTAGAGCTCTGCCTTTCTCTATCCCAGAGTATCATGATAACAGCTTTTGCTGCTGGGGGCTGGAGCAGTAAGTGATATACAAGTAAGATGGAGAGGCTACTGGCTATTAGACTTTCAAAGCACCCACCATGAGCCCAGCCTGTTGGGAATAGAGTCACAGGTGAAGAAGAAGGCTTTATACATGAGGGGTGGGGAGCAGCTTTTCATGATGCAGGGAAGCATTTGATTGGTTTCCATCCTTGGTCAGTTCCCTGGCTGCTCAACCCACATTTGTAATCCAGTGTCTTTTCTTTCTATCTGATTGATAGATGACTGGTCTGATTGCTTGTGGGCAAGGGATACAGCCTGCTTGGTCACAGACAGTGAGGGACAAGATCTTATTACTGTCAATAGTGGTTCCGAGATACTTTAGAGCAATGCTCTGGCTTTGCTAAAGATGCCCAGGTCAGTGGCTTAAGCCATGCTTGGGGAAGAGGGGAATCTTCTTCATTAGAGACTTGCAGTTTGGTCACTAAGAAGGACTTCTTGGGAAGTTCTTTAAAGGATGAGTGGAGTGATTAGAGCATCAATTTTTCTGATTCCTGAAGCATTTGGGGGAATTGTATCCAAAGTGCCCTAAAAGAGTCTCATGAGCATGATAATTATCATATTTTTACTGGATTTTATTTAACTGACATCAACATTGGCATCAAAATTATTTTTTAAATGAGATCTTTTTAGCATTTTGCAATACCTTGATTTGAGTAGATTAAAAAAGACAATACTTTGTTTTATTCTGTTCTCATTAACCTTCTTCTATTTAAGAAATCTCTGTAGGGGCCGGGTGGTGGCGCTGGAGGTAAGGTGCCTGCCTTTCCTGTGCTAGCCTAGGACGGACCGCGGTTTGATCCCCCGGTTTCCCATATGGTCCCCCAAGCCAGGTGCGACTTCTGAGCACATAGCCAGGAGTAACCCCTGAGCGTCACTGGGTGTGGCCCAAAAACCAAAAAAAAAAAAAATCTCTGTAGAGTTAATGACTGCCTTACCTAAATGGAGTTAATATGCAGTTTGATTACAGTTTTTTTTTTTTTTTTTGGTTTTTGGGTCATACCCAGCAGTGCTCAGGGGTTACTCCTGGCTCCATGTTCAGAAATTGCTCCTGGCAGGCACGGGGGACCATATGGGGCACCAGGATTCGAACCGATGACCTTTTGCATGAAAGGTAAACGCCTTACTTCCATGCTATCTCCCGGGCCCCACAAATATTTTTTAAATAACATTGGTCTTAGTATATTATATTTTTGCTCTTATTTTGCAGGTAAAAATCAAACTTTTTTCTAATAAAAGAAAAGAACAAATTTGCCTTGTTTGGTATCTTTTCTTGTACCCTCTGCCTTTCTCCCATATACTTTCCTCTTAGGCTAGTCCTTTGGTCAGAGTTCTCTGGTTTCCTTTTAATTTGTTTGGTGTCTTCACCAATTTCACAACTTCAGACTGCATGCATGAATGGCATCATTCAATAATTATCTTTTTCTTTTTGACATTTGTTCTCTTTCATGATGCCCTTAAACTTCTTTCCTTTTGCTGCTAATAGCAAAAATTATACCTTTGTTGTAAGCCAACTAGAGTCCCATTGTATGAGCGGTGCTCGTCTTATTTAGCCAACCATATACAGAGGTTGCTACCTTATCTTAGTCATTGTAAATAGTGTAGCAATAAATATGGGGTGACTCTAATTTTATATGTTAACCTTTTCATATTCTCTCCAAAGATAGGATTACTATATCATGTGGGAGCTTGATTTTCAGCCTCTTGAAAATAAATTTTTATACTGTTTTCCAAAATGGTTGCACCACATTACAATATACTAATAATGTGTGAAGACACATCTTTGCCAACACTTCTTTTTTTTTTTTTTTAGTATATAAGCCATTCTCATAGGTGTGAGAGTGCATCTCATTTTGTCTTATATTTGGCTTAAATTATCATTTCCCCAATGAACAGTGATAGTAAATATCCTCTCATTTGTCTATTGGCCATCTGCAAATCTTCTTTGGATGAACATCTATTTAAATCTTGTGCCCATTTTTATTTAAATGATTCATTTGTTCTTCTGTTGTTGACTTGACTGTGTTCTTTAAATACCTAGGATGATAACTGCTTTTTGAATGTATGGTGTGCAAGTATCCTTTGTCATTGCAATTGGAATAGACTGTCTATTTGTGTTTATGTTTTCTTGGGCTATACCAAAGCTTTTCAGTTTAATGTGGTCCAAATTCCTTATCATTGCTTTCATTTCCTTTGTAGTTAGGGTCAAATCCTCCAAGATAACACCAATACTTGATTGACTCACCTAAGTTATCTTTTAAGTATTTTACAGTTTCATATCAAAATGATTTTAAATCATGGTTTTCCAACTTATGATTAATTCCTTCCTGGATAACATTCGAGGTAGAAAAAAGAAATTTCTTGTATGATCTTCTTTCCAGATCCAGGGATGCCAGTTTTGGCTGCACAGAAATAACATGTTGTAGAATATTGATAGTAACTGCAGGGATACGCATAATATGCACACATGGAGAGACACCGTGCTTAGCATGTCCCTTGTGCTGCACACAGAATCTTTCACTAGTCTGTCAGGCTGTCCTACTCATTTTACAGGTGAGAGTAAATGAGGGACAAAAAAGTTAAGGAATTTGTCCCAGGTCATATGCTTAGCCTGACAGTGAGTGAGTGACCTAGTACTTACACACCCCCTGATCTGATCAATGCCTTTGCTCTTTATCCCTGGCTATCCTTCCTCTCAGTGAATCTATATACTCTTCATCTTTCTCAGGAGCAGCCCCAAGGAAGACCTTATTAGTATCATATTTTACAAAGTGAAGAAGATGACAGAAGGTCATATGAGCTTGGGTAGGGCACATTGAAGCATTAACCCAGCTCTTCTGGTTTCCAAGCCCCATCTATTTTTGGGGTTTGGCAGGTACAGGACCAGGAGTAAAATGCATTGCAAAGCGCCTTGGATTGGCATCCCAGGAGGTGATTCCTATCTTGGGGAGCACCACCCATAATGCATGGGCTGCCCTGATCCTATAACTACCCCACCTGCTGATTTCCTAAGAGAAAGTAACTCCATATTTTAACATGAAATGCCCTCATTTGTAAAAGTTGACAAGTAAAAATCATCTCTGAAGGAAAACAAATCTGTTTCCCTAGTACAGGTTTGAATCAGCTTTACCTGTGCCTGTTACCAGACCCAAATTACTTACTGTGTCAAGAAAACTATCTTTTCCCTGCTGCTTAAGTTAAGACTGGATGCTCAAAACTGAGACAGAAACAGAAGCTTCTGTATTTCAGTACGTGCCTGCACGACAGCTTTCTCTGCCCACGACTCTTTCTGCCCTGCTATCCAGGGCATGGTTAAAATATGGAAATATATTCAACCAGTAGGCAAATTGCTGCTCCTCCATCTCTGGTCCCCTGAGCACCTCCTCCCGCCCTGCTGCTCCAGGCAGGTCCCGTTCCCTGGATCCAGCAGCAAGAAACTGAGAAAGCCTGAGCCAGCAGGAACCACCCAGAACATTCTCCAAAAAGCCCATGGGGTCTTGTGTGAAGTCTTTATTAAATATTTGGACTATCACTTCCAATTCTATTAGCTAGGGACCATTTCCCTCTGCTGACTTTCTCCTGTGCTATTTCAGAGAAGCTTTTTTGGAGGTCTCCACTCCCCTGCTCATTTCTAAACTCACACCCTCTTTAGTCTCTCAGGGCCTCCTCTACCCAGGCTGGATCAGAGCAAAGGCCTGCATGGTCTTCTCTCTCCTCTCTGGGGAAGGCAGGCAGAGAGACATTCTCAATCAGCATGGGACTCTCTCAGTCTCAGCTCTGGATCCTATCTTCCTTTGGGCAGGAAGGAAGCATCCCCCAGGGCACAGTGCTCCCTCATTTTCAGAGAGATAGCACGTGTGAGGGGACACAGGGAGGGGTTAGAGCAGGCAGAAGGGGCGAGGTATTCCACATGTATTCAGAGAGGACTATAAAGGGTTAAAAAGCCCCCAGTTTAGAAACTGCAACTTTCACACTTTCTTTCCTTCAGTGTATTTGAAATGTGTGTGTGTGTGTGTGTGTGTGCGTGTGTGTGTGTGTGTGTGTGTATGTGTCTGTGTGTGTGTGTATTCTGTATTTTGGGGAGAGATTGGAAAAAAAAGATGAGGGTGGGGGAGACACTTTTGACACTTTTTTTTTTTTTTTTTTGGTTTTTGGGCCACACCCAGTGACGCTCAGGGGTTACTCCTGGCTGTGCGCTCAGAAGTCGCCCCTGGCCTGGGGGACCATATGGAGCACGGGGGGTCGAACTGCGGTCCGTCCAAGGCTAGCGCGGTAGGCAGGCACCTTACCTCCAGCGCCACCGCCCGGCCCCACTTTTGACACTTTTAAGTTAGCCCAGAGCTCTTTCTTAGGGGCTCAGAACCAGTGGGGGTGATCATCTCTGAAGATACTTGTGGCCTGGCTCTGCAAGGACCATGGAAGGCTGGAGAAGGAAGACATTGGTGGCTGGAGAGGATAAAGAACAGCATATTCTGACTCCCTCTTGGAAAGACTTCTTGGTCCAGTCCCTCTCCTGAAAGCTGAGGGTCCATCGATAGGCAAAGGTCACTGAGCATTCAGTGCTACATCTCAGGTTTAGAAAGTAGAGCTGACTATGGGAGGTGCTTAGCAGATACTTCAGTCAGTAAATGAGTAACAAGAGGAGTTGTAAGTTCTCTAAGCCATCAGTATATTCTGCAGGAGGTTAGATGGCAGCAGGGAGGGGGGACAGGGATCCTCTCAGAAAAAGCTTTGGAGGGAGAACCAATGGCACTGCCACTCTTGGCTCTACCCTTCTTCATATGCTCCATTCTCAGTGGCCACCTTGTCTTTCCCATCAACCTCTTTATTTGATGTGGTAATTATGATGGTGCTGCTTCCTCTCCCTTCACCTGGAGCCCATAACACTAACATGCTGATATTGGGTCTCCCTTGTAGCCAGTGAACTCTGCTCTGCTCTATATCTGCTCAAGTTCATATGTTGCAATAGGAATAGGACTAGGGGTCTGAGAGATAATGCCCAAGGTAAAGCACCTGCCTGGCATGCAGTCAGCTCCACTTTGAACCCTGTCACCACAAAAGGTCTTCCGAGTCCTACCAGGAGTGATCTCTGAGCATAGCCCCAGGAAGGAGTAAGCCATGAATCACCATAAAGGGCTCAAAAACAAAAGTTCAATTTAAAAAATAGGGAAAGAACCTACTTAAGACTAGGATGCACTAGGATACCTTATACACAGATGTGGCAGTTGAACTTCCCTGTGGTTGCAGTAATAATATTGAAAATGTGTGCCCCCTTTTTGAGGTTTGCTGTTTCACAGGCACTTCTGTAACATCATCAATTAAATCATGTAATTTGCTGCAACCTGGTTGGAAGTGGAAGATATCACGTTGAGTGAAGTATACCAAAAGAAGAAAAACAAACACAGGATGCTCTGACTAATCTGTGGTACATTGATATTGTGGATGAGGAAAGGTCATGTAGCAAAATAGGCCTGCCTACTTCACCCTTGAACCCAGAAATTAAGGAGGAGAAGGACAGAGTTGAAATGAATGAATTGAAAAGAGTTGAAAAGAAATTAGGGCATGAAGGAAGAAGATAAGAATGGGAAGTAATGGGGAAAGGGGTCAGTGCTTCTGTTACATTAGTGCTGTGGAAGAGTGGTATAGCTTAACCCAGAGCAGACTCAACAACAATGAAAACATAAGATCTAAGTCTCAGCCACCAAACTTGGAAATGTGTCTGTGAAGGTGGCAGGCAGCAGGTGGTGGTGAGGAGTGGAAGGCTCAAATGATGACATATGGGAACACTAATGATGGGAGTTGACATCAGTTTTGAAATATTATATGCCTAGGGCCAGAGTGATGGCACAGCAGTAGGGTGTTTGCTTGCATGCAGCCGACCCAGGATGACATCCCATATGGTCTCTGAGAACTGTGAGGAATTATTCCTGAGTATAGAGCCAGGAGTTATTATTGCTGACTATGATGGAAGGAAGGAAGGAAGGAAGGAAGAAAGGAAGGAAGGAAGGAAGGAAGGAAGAAAGGAAGGAAGGAAGGAAGGAAAGAAGGAAGGAAGGAAGGAAGGGAAGGAGGGAGGAGGAGGGAAGGAGAAGGAATGGATAAGGAGAAAGGAAGAAGAAATGAAGGAAGGAATAAAAGAGAAAAAGAAGGAAATGAAGGAACAAAGAAACAAAGAAGATAAACTGAGTCATGTTTACTTGCCATTTGGAGACTTGTCCTAGGTAATAGTGGAACACTGAGGCCAAGGTTGAGACCAAGGTGGCAGTGCCTGCTGAGTTCCTTTGGATGATGCAGTGATGTAGCTTCTTGTCCTAAGGTCTGAAGAAAGGAAATCAGTGTTATTTCAGCTCTATTAGCAACTAACAAGGAGGACTTCCTGGAAGAGGGAGGCTATGGACATCCCTGGTAAATGATGAGGAGAGAGAGGAAAAAAGGAAAGCCTCTCCTTGAGTTCAGATGTGATGCTGTTCTTACTTGGCCAGCATGAAGTGCTTTCCCGCAAGGGGAGGCTCATTTCATGGGCACAGGATTTGGGCTGGGATGCATATGCCCCATTTATAGATAGGGAAACTAGGAAGGTGAGTGACCTTAGGTTAGTGGCTAATTTGAAGGTGACCTGAACCTTCTCAAAAAAGCTCTTTCTGCCTCCCAAGATCTAAGTGGTTTTGAGAACCTGGGACTCAGACATGTACTGCTCACCATTATCAGCTCTTGGGCTACAGCATTTTTGTGTTGTTGTGTTCTTGGGTCAGACCTGGTGGTGCTCTGGGCTTACTCCTGGTTCTGTGCTCAGGGATCAATACTGTCAGAGTCAGGGGACAATCTGAGGCACTGTGGATTAAACTAAGGCTCCTGCAAGACAATTGCAATGCCCTACCCACTGAACCATCCCTCTGGCCCAAAGGGCTACAGCACTTATTAGAGCTCACCTCCCTCAGTCAGCCAGTGAGCCTCTTCTTTGTCCACCTAACCCAGAAAGATAGAAGGAGCTCCTCTCCCCAGGAACTCCATCATCCTTCACTACAACCCTCCCCCCTAGCCCCCATGGCCTTGAGTCACCAGCCCCAAGCTCCTGGAGAAGTAAAATGCCTTGCCTGTATTTCTTTAAGTGGATTGTCAATGTCCCCTTTATCAAAATTAACAGGGGATAGAAAATGTCTTGAAAAAAGCATCAAGGAAAGGCAAATGGGTTTTTGAGATGAATCCCAGGTACATGCTGGTTTGGGAGGACTTTGTGGGATTGCTCCTCCCACCCTGCACTCCAGGGCCAGGATGAAGAGGATCCAAGCCCACAACTTGATGTTCAACTTCTAGACTAATCACATCCCCTGAGGCTGCCTGGGGTGGGGGGCAGATGCAAGCTCCCTTCACCATCCCCTGCCTATACCCCGTTCATTCTCCTTCCCACCCTCCTCTCCTCAAGGTAGTTCTACTTAATTTTGTTTAGAAATTTGAAAAGCAAGTGGAAAGTGCAGTATGATTATAGACTTTATTTAAAGGTTTGATTTAGGTTTCTCTCTGTTCTTATATCAAAGATAAAGTGGAAGTGGTGGTATCATGTTCAGGTAATGAGATTTTATATTAAAAAGAATAAATTAAGCTAATAAAACCAGAGGCAGAAGGGCCAGGCAGGGCTGACACGCTCACAGAGGAAACCTATACATTTATGTAACACGGTTCTGATGTGATTAGGAGTCAAGATTTGGGCTTAGACTTTTAAGTCAAGGCAGTTTTTCTCCCTTGTTTCTTTTTGGAATTTAACTACCCAGACACCTCAAAGGATGAGATTCTAGGGCTCTATGAACCAGAGACAATTGTGCAATTTCTCCCCTTTATCCTTGATTGGCTGTGTTGAGTGTTGCAAGTAGTTTAATCTCTCTGATCCCCTTTCCTCTTCTCTGAGGAATCCACTCGGCATAAGGGGGTGGATGTAGAACATGGTGTGTGTAAAGGGTACATTGTTAACCCTCAAGGAATACTAATTGTGGTATCTTTTTTGAGTAGCTGTTTTCTAGCAAGCTGATGGGGGCTATTGCTATCCACTTAGGAGAGCTACCAAGATGAACCAATGAGAGAAGGCAAAGATCATAGTACCAAAGTAGCTAACTATGAGACTCATAACTGAAGCTCCAATTCTTGACCTGGACCCTGAGAAGAATCTCCTCTGGTCTGTCAAAAGAGGCTGGATTCTGTCTCAGATGTCTGCAAGCTGGTGCAAAACCACCATCAATTCCCAGCTTTCCTTCTGCCCTCTCCACACTGCACCCCCCCCCTTTCCTTCCTCGTGAGCAATAAAACAAAATACAAAGAACAGGAATCAAATAAAGATTCCGAAACCAAGCCGTCTGTGGTCATTTTCAAGCAGACCCTTCTTTTGAAAAGCCGGGTGACATTTTCCTTTAACGCCTGATTTTTTTTTAATGCTGGCTGCATTTTTTAAGCACCGGCCGGCTTGTAACTAGCCGAGGCTATACAGTAGCTGTGCTGACTGTACCATTTGATCATTAATTTATCACAGTTCTAGCAGTTTGTCTGACAGGTGATAGCACTTTCATCTAATGAGCCCACGGCCAGGGAGGGAGCCGGCCTGCAGGGTAAGCCCGTACATGCTCTCTCTTGGGCTGTTTTTGTTTCGGGGACCACAGCTGGCCCAGAAAATGGGACTTGGGGTTGGAGAGATAGTAGAGCAGGTAAGGCCAGGTGTTGCCTTGCGTGCAGCCAACCCAGATTCGGTTCCTCCATAGCATATGACTCCCTGCACATTACCAGGAGTGATTCCTAAGTGCAGGATCAAACTAGACTTTGAAAAGCAAACAAACAAAAATAACACATCACAGTTTGACAGTGTTCTTAGTACAAAGGTACCTGTGCCCTCATCACCAAGTTCTACTTATCCTTGGGTGGGGTGGTTCCATTTATATCACTAGCCTGATTTTAGTCAGTTTCTGCTGTTAACCCCAAAGGGTCTTAGTACATGTGTTCTTAATTCCTAGATGCTTGTACCTCTCATCTTTCACTCAGTCTTCTGTTTTCAAGTTAGCATCATTTATTCAGGAAACCCCCACCTTGAGTTTTTGATAAAATCAGAGTCAGCAACAATAACAATAACAACAAAAGAAAGCATCACTGTGTGTGGCCCTCAAAATTAATCAATGGAAGAATAAAAGAAAATGAAACCTGTGTCCTTCCACAGGACACATGTTGAAAAAGGCTGGGATGAGGCTTCCCCTGGACCAAAGACTAGAGGAAGTCTTCAATTGGGAAAAGCCCAGTCTCAATCAAGTGTCTGTGTCAGTGAGTTCAATATTGCTTAGGCTGAGTAACAAAAACATCTCCAAGTCCTAGTTTTTATAAACCCAAGACTTGCAACCACAATCCTGATTTTTTACTCATAGGTATGGAGTAGGGGGCTATCACATAGCAATTGCCATTTGGGATAGATAAATGGAAGTTGCATGCTACAGAGGTAAGGAGGAAAGCAGGGAGAATTAATATTCCAGAATGCCTCAGAACTTCTCATTTTCATACACACAGGCCCACATCCATGTCCAGGTGAGCAAAGAAGTAAGATATTTCTGTGTCCCCAAACAAGAGCACCAGAAGATAGTCAGTGAGACCCACTCTGACAGCTGTTTTTGTTCTCTCAGAACCTCACCTGCACCGAAGATCTCAGAATGAGTCTTCCCTTTCCCTGAGTCTGCTCCAGACCCTACTGCCACTTTAACCCAGGCCCTAACTGCCTCTCCCTGGGCTCTCTGTGTCATCTTTAGGCCAATTATGAACTCTGGATTTCAGCAGATTCTGGGCTTTGGAGCCATTATTGGAAAGTGGGTCTAAGTATCTAGAGTCCAGAGCCAACTATGACTAGCAGTGCCCACGGGAACCCAGAGCCTATAATAGATCAGTTTAAGCAAGATTCCTGATTCCTCTCTCCTCCTTATTGCTCCTCAGCTTCCCCTCCTGCCCAGTAGTTCACACACTCACACCTCAAAAGTTCTCATTGCCCCACTCTCAGAGGGTATACTGGCACACATAATCATTCATATGGCTTTTCTATTTCAGGATCCCATGAGAACTGAATGTCACTAGATGCTACAGTTCTGGATCCTGGGATTTGAGTCCAAACAGATATAACCCTCCCTCAAGTTCCAGTGTATCTTTCCTGGATGGGAGGGGTCTGTGGTTGGTAACAAAGGGGTTGCCTCAAGGGAAGAGTAGAGAAGGAGCAGAGAGAGACGCAGCAGGTAAGGAAGAGAGACAGGTTGGGTGCAGAGAGGCTGGTTAGCTTAGAAGCCATGTGAGATATGCACATGGTGGTTAGGGCCTTAATAAAGTTCCTGAACTTCATCTGACTGCTGTGGGTCATTTCCTCACCTTTATCCTGATACTGACAGACCTGCCAGGCCAAAGATGCTGCAGGCACTGGCTGGGCCAAAAAAAAGGCCTCACCATCCATTTTCTATCCATGCACCATCCAGGACTTTATAATTAATAATAAATACAACACATACATGGTATTTTGAGCAAATAATTCTTTTATCCTCCATACCTAAGAGTTTTTATTGTAAATGGGATATGTTGAATCCATCTCTCAAGGGCCCTGTGAGGATGGGGGAGCTTGCATAGAGAAAGGACTTGAACTTTTTCTGGCATTCCAGAAGTTCTCCTTGTTAAGTATCATTGCAGTCAAGCTGACAATACATCCCTAAAAATCTCAGAGACTCAGTCTGCCATTGGGTTCTTGGGAGCAATAACATATACAAAGGAGGAAGGACAGAGTAACATGACCCATCTGGTGGGACTCTAGGCCTGGTACAGAGCAGGTGTCCATTCATTGGCAGGAGCTATTTGTAATGTGGTTAGCAACCATAGCTCAAACTTCTCATTTCTTTATTTAATCATTGATGCTACTTCCTCCTGCTCTGGGGGGCTGGAGGAGCCTGGGGAGACTATGGGCCCATAATTACCCCTTTTTATAAAGGGACTATGCTACAGGCAACTATCACATCTGTAGGCTGAGGGAGCCCAGAGATTGTCTTCTCTGCTCATCAACCCCCTCTTTGCCATTTACATGCTCAGTGACAAATCCATGGAAAGCAGTTATGGCCACAGAGCAGCTCATTAGAGAGTCCATTCTCCGACTCTAGCTACACAAACATTGTCACTTTCTCCCAATGTGGAGCCCAGTGTGTTCTCAGGAAACAAGCTAGACCATTGCCAGAGGAGAGATCAACAATGGTAACCTCTTTGCTGCTCTTTCCTCTGGGCAAGTTCTTCCTGAACTTGTTAAGGGACCCTAGACCAGGTCATGATTCCTGTAGGTTTTAGTTGTCTTAACACAAAGTACAGATCATGTGAAATTCTCTCACACACTGATATTTAGGGGCAGAGAAGTCCAAGGCTCTGTTGGTGAAACTCAGAGAATAGGGAATCAGAAACAAATTAACTGGGTTCTTGCCCAAGCTGGGCACCCACAGACAAGTCACCCCACCTGGCCAAAACATTGACTATTTTCCTGTAAAATAACCCTTCTACACTATGAATCAGTTGTTTGTGTCCCTGGTTATTTATACTCTGCCCATGTCCAAAAAAGATTTGAGATGGCTTGTAATCAGATGCTGTGAAAATAGACATAGAAAATCAAAGACCAGGAAGGAGGAAGAAGAGGCAAGTAGACCAGCCACATGGACCAACATAGCTTCAGTGGGTAATGTGACCTTTTCTGTCTTGGGCCCCAGGAAGCTCAGGGCTAAATTTATTATTCCAGAGTTAGACCATACAGACAATTACCTGTTCAAAGAAAATCCATGCGTATTCTAGAGAGCAGTCTTTCCTCAGAATTAAATGCTGAAAATAGCCATCAAAGATGCAAAAGTTCAAAAAAGGCCTCTAACTATTAGCTCTCACATTTCTTCACTCAATAACTACTGAGTAAGAGGACCTGTTTTGAGAATGTGAGTATATGAAGTAAATAAAGCTAACAAAAGGAGTTGCTCTCTAAAGTATGTTTTTGTGAAGGAAAAATACATGATAGATACATAATAACACCAGGTAAATAAGCCAGAAAATGTGAGATAATAAATGCAACTCAGAAAATGACAGGGTGTGAAGGGAAGGCTGCTACTTTGGATCTTGGAACTTCAAGAAAGCATCTTTGTGGAAAGAGCTGTTGTTGAGAGCTGAGAGCCTTGGCCACAGCACTCTCTGACTTTCCCAACTCCAGGGTCAGCCTCACCTCTGTCCTGTGTCCTGGGTGTCCTTTCCAGAGGGGCTGATACCTGGTGGGTCCAGCTTGTGAGGACTGGTTTCCAGCCCAGTGGCTGGAGTGAATATAAAACTTCTGTTAGAGCTGGAGAAGGTAGTATAGTGGGTGAGCCTCTTCCATTGCCTATGGTTCCCTGAATAACACCAACAGTGATCTCTGAGCACAGAACGAGGAGTGAGTCCTGAATCATGAGTATTCTCTCAAAAAACCAAACTCTTTTCAGAGTACAGTACCCCTGCTGGGTGAGCTCTAAGAAACCATGCATCTGTTGGATAACAAATGTTCGAAATAAGACCACTTGCAGTTTGTGGTGGTTCAGACCAGATTATCCAGTTTTGGCAAGTCAGTGGTCCAGGACACAGGGATGGGCACCCTGCCTGTCAGTTCCTACAGAGCATGCCTGGCAGAACTTGGAGACAAACCTCAGTAAAATTGCTATTAACAGCTGTGTATATCTCTTAAAGCTAAAATATACTTGGGGCAGAAGTACAGGGGGTAGAGTGCTTGCCTTGCACTTGACCAACCTGGCTTCAGTCCCCAACATCTCATATGGTCTCCGAGGCAAAAGTAATTCTTTATTTTTGATTTTGCTTTGTTTTATCTTTTTTATTTTTATTTTTAATTTTTTATTTTATTGATCATCACATTGGTGGCAATAAATAATGTGGTGAATATTAATTTTTATTAATCAACTTTTTTAGTAATTTTTATGATAAGCACAAGTCATAATGCACATAAATGTGTTTTGTAATAGTGTATTTTATATGATTCTTTTGCACTGATCCTACTCATTTATAACCCAGATGAACTTCTTTTGGAATATCATGTCGAATATTTCACTTCAATTCACAGAGAAAAATGATTTTTCCTGTCACCAATGGTACCTTTGCAACATGAAATAACTATCATTATTTTTGTCTCAACTTCACTTTTGAGTGAATCATTATAATTTGGCTGTGGACCAGATTTCACATTCTTAAGTGTAGCTTGTTTCACAACAGCATCTGTGTCACCTTCACTGTGTTCTTTCCCAAGAAACTTACAGAATTTTTGTACAGCACTTCTGAGATTCCATGAAGTATTCTGTAATAAGACCAACTCCAGGCTCCAGGCATACTAGGTTGTCCAACTCCAAAGTCTTTCTCTGTGATTCCAGTAAAAGCTCTTCACAATCACCATTGTTGCTGTCAGGTTTCTTCTTTTTATTTTTTTGAATTATTTTTTTAAATTATTTATTTAAACATTATCATTACAAACATAATTATAGTTGGGTTTCAGTCCTAACAAGAACACCTCCCTTCATCGTGCAACCTTGCCATCACCACACCCTCATCTCTTCCCTCCCCTCTCCCTGCCTGTATTCGAGACAGACTTTCTACATCCCTCACTCACTTGACAATGATAGTTCTCTGAGGCAGAAATAATTCTTGACTGAAGAGCCAGAGGTAACCTCAAGCATCAAAGTGTGTGGCTCCCAAACTAAAGCCATAAATAAATAAATAAATAAATAAATAAATAAATAAATAAATAAATAAATAAACATGCATACAGGCTGGTCATGGGATTACCTGGGCTCCCCGAGAATACTACATAATGCCCTCAGCACCTGAGTCAGGTAAGACCTGGGAGACGATCCACTGAGAGTCTAGGAGGTCAGTCACCTTGGCCCTTCTCACATGGAGGGAACTGAGTCTCCCTTTCCTCTGGGTCAGTCTACTCCATTCACCCTTAGGCTAGGCCTCTCTACACCCTAGGTCAGAGTAGCCCCTTTTCAACAGGTGGCTAAGACACAGATACCCTCCCCTGAAATGCCTGCCAAATCAACCTCAAAACACAAGTCAGGTCAGCAGAGAATGTGACTATGGCCTGCTTCCCTGAGCAATGGGAAAACCATTCATAGTAATTTATAATTAGCACACAGCACCAGCAATTTGCATGCAAAGCCCTGAAAAGCTGGGTTTGTTTTGAAGGCCAAACCTGCCCCCTGCAGTCTTGTATACAGGCTTTGCTCTGCATCCCTTTTGTAACAGAGGCAGTGTCCTATGAAGTCCAGCTTCATGCCAGCTCCTGTAGTTTGCCTTCTCCAAAAGTTCTTATGCTGTACCCCAGATTCAGGATCATACTTGGTTTATGATTCCCTGACCACCAGGCTGGAAAACATGTCCACTGAGGCACAGTGTTTGGAATATACCTAGGCTTTTCACCTGGCAGTGTGTCTGCACAGAACACCAGGCCATCTGTAGCATCTGGGCACAACTTTGGCAACCACTCTGGGAGGAAGGTACTACTGGACTCTGGTGGATGGAGGCCAGGATGCTGGTAACTGTTCTTCAAAATTATTGGCTGCTGCCCACGACAAAAAATAATCCAGCCCCAATGATTGATAGGGTCAAAGAGAAAATGATTTTTCCAGCCCTGTAATTTATTTGCTGATGGATAGAGCCATCTGACTTTTCTCTAGGTGCTTGGTGTCCACAAAGAAGTCTACAGGTTCACTCTGTCCTGTTTGAATGCCAAGAGAAATTTCCCCCATATTTTCATATACTGATATCAACAGCCATGGTCTAAAGCAATGCAAGGTCAATTCAGACCTCAAGCATCACTTGTTGCTCGTTCTCTGTGCCTGCTAATACTGACCACTCCAGGCAATTTTAGCCCAAATAAACAAAAGTGCCTGAGATACATCTATCCTGTTGGGATGGTCCCAGGGAATAGCAGATTGCTTTTGGTTTTGGTTATGTGTGTGTGTGTGTGTGTGTGTGTGTGTGTGTTTTAGGGGAGCTTTCTTGCTGGTACTAAGGGCTCTATGCTCAGGGATCACTTCTAGTAATGCTCAGGAGACCATGTGGGGTGCTGGGCATTAAACCCAGCTTGGCGTATTTAAGATAAGTGTCTTACTTGCTATTCCATCTCTTAGGCCTTTTAATCTGTTTTATGTGATATAGCAATGTATATGGGTTATTTATACTAAATAACACAACTTAAGGTGCTAGCCAGAATTTCTCACAAAATTAAAAACAAAACCAACATCAGAGCCAACAATTCATTTCTGAACCTATTTATCTATGTATCTACCCACCTATCTATCTACCCACCTATCTATCTATCTATCTATCTATCTATCTATCTATCTATCTATCTATCTATCTATCTATCATCTATCTATCTATCTATATCTAGTAACTGAAAACAGGGAT
>PVKC010017490.1:0-20161 GCA_004027635.1 Crocidura indochinensis | reverse complement strand
AAGAAGAAGAAGAAGAAGAAAGAAGAAGAAGAAAGAAGAAGAAAGAAGAAGAAGAAGAAGAAAGAAGGAGAAGGAAAAGGATAAGGAGAAGGAGAAGAAGAAGAAGAAGGAGAAGGAGAAGGAGAAGAAGAAAGAAGAAAAAGAAGAAGAAAGAAGAAGAAAGAAGAAAGAAGGAGAAGAAGAAGAAAGAAGAAAGAAGAAGAAGAAGAAGAAGAAGAAGAAGAAAGAAGAAGAAAGAAGAAGAAGAAAGAAGAAGAAGAAGGAAAAGGAAAAGGAGAAGAAGAAGAAAGAAAAAGAAGAAGAAAGAAGAAGAAAGGAGAAAGAAGAAGAAAGAAGGAAGAAAAAGAAGAAGAAGAAAGAAGAAGAAGAAGAAGGAAGAAGAAGAAGAAGAAGAAGAAGAAGAAGAAGAAGAAGAAGAAGAAGAAGAAGAAGAAGAAGAAGAAGAAGAAGAAGAAGAAGAAGAAGAGTTCTCAACAGGACCTGTGGCCAGCAGGAGGAAGGAGCTGGACGAGGCCAGCTGAACACATGCAGCCCCAAAATTTCTGACAATGAGTGGCTCCAGGAAAATTGGGCCTCTGAGGGTGAACTCTGCATGGTGATGCCTCAGAATAACCCAACAACCCCTGGTTTCAGGGGCTGAGTGCCAGCATTACCCACTCTCTTCCCCATGGACTGCCCACACAGTCCAGTCTAAGTACCCTGGGTGGATGCAGGTACTTACAGAGAAGAACCAGGAAGGGCCTGGGGATGGAGAAGGTGAAGAGTCGCTGGCAGTGCTCCACAAAAGGGTGCTCAGGGGTCTTTTGGGAGTCCAGAGGGGTTCCGAAGGCCACACTGGCCACCAGATCAGTGGTGTAGCAGCAATAGCACCTGCAAGTGAGGGACAACAGAGGATCTGCAAGGATGCAGCCCTGGTACCTTGCCACTCATCTACCTTGGGGCACCTTCTTCATCATTTACTTCAGGAGGGGAGGTGTGGGGGCCCATGGCTGTGCCTGCTTCACTTCGATCTTGCAAAGAGGAGACAGGGCATAGAGCAGGGACTGGAGAGATAATACTGGAATGAGATGCTTGCCTCACATGTGGCAGAGCCAGGTTTGATACCCAGAAACCTATATAGTCCCCAAGTCTTGTTAGGAGTAAACCCTGAGCACTGTTGGGTATGACCCAAAACCAGGAATATTTGGGTAAGTAGCCCATAAATATAGAATATATACTTTGATAATTCCTTTAGGTGAGATAGATAGATGATAGATAGATAGATAGATGGGTGGATGAATGGATGGATATGCTGAGTACTGGGTCAAGAGATAGGATAAACAAATAAAAGAAAATTAAAAAAGAAGTAAAGGAAAAATAAAAATGAGAGATAGGATAGAGAAAAGGCACTTGCTTGGTTTAATCCTTGGTACTGCCTATTGTTCCCTGAGCACCATGGAAGTGATACCTGAGTGCAGAACCTAGGAATAGCCCCTGAGCACTACTTGGTATGGCTCCAAAACCCCAACAAATCTGGATAGGATGTAGATCTAAACAGAACTGGAGAAGAGGGGACCACTCCATGACTGAGACAGTGTCCAGCAATTTGGCCCAGATACAGACGAATGCTGAGAAATCTGCTGATACCCACCTTCCCAGGAAGGAGGGAAGAGTGAACCCAAAATCAGATGTATGTTATCCTCCCTCCCAAATGGGGTAGAAGTCAGGGTTTGATGATGGATTGATTGGTAGGCAACTGTCATGGCTGGAGGAACACTTGGTTTTATTAGCTATGTCCTGCACTCCTGCCCACAGTTTGACAGTTCCCAAAGAACTACAAACAAGAAACAAAGGCCCTTTGCATTCCAATAAATAATACAAGACAGGCCTCAAGGTACACACCACGAACATGTGTATATTATTACAGAAAACACACGTGGCACTTTAGAAACAAACAGAAGGAAAAGTTGTCAGGCAGAAGTTTCTGGAAGATTAACCTTTGGGACCGCAAAACCAGTCCCTTCCCCCATGGTGAGTTTTAAATTAGAATGCTCCTTTTTTTTTTTTTTTTTTTGGTTGTTGCTATTATTTTAGAGGAGTCTCTGGTTAAGTTATTGCTTCAGAGGTTACCAGGTTGTCATAGCCTTCCATAATTCAAAGATACAGGTTCGGGGCTTGATGGACGAACACATAGGCACTCCCTTGGTATCTTCTGGAAGCACCAGCTCATCATTGTGGAATGGAAAAAGCATCACTGGTTGGTTTTTTAAAATAAACCCTGACTGCTTTTATTGAAAACACGCCCACCATTGATCACAGTTTGCTGCCTGTGCTGGAGAGTGTGATTTTCCTCTGATGTGGGTGGTAGAAGAGTTGAGGAATGTTAAGTGTCATTACCTGTCCAATTTAACTCATCTCCTGACCAGAGGGAATGTTTGTAAGAGGATTTTGTTAATATTATCTTTCTTTCTTTCTTTTTTTTTGGTTTTTGGGTCATACCTGGCAAGTGCTCAGGGCTTACTTCTGGCTCTATGCTCAGAAATAGCTCCTGACAGGCTCGGGAGACTATATGGGATGTTGGGATTCAAACCACCATTCTTCTGCATGCAAGGCAAATGCCCTACCTCCATGCTATCTCTCAGGCCCCATTGTTAATATTATCTTTTGACCGATTTTTAAATGCTGGGGATAGCTATCATTATTTTCTTATTTATTTATTCTTTGAATTTTGGGGCTCACACCTAGGACTAGTCACTACTTACTCTTGGATGTATGTTCACAGTTCACTCCCAGTATGCTCAGGGGATCATATGAGGTCATGGGAATAGAATTCAAGTTGACCACAGGCAAGGCAAGCACTTATCCTATAGTGCTATCTCTCTGGTTCCATCATTATTTTGCTATATTTTACTTTAAATTGCATTATTTTTGGGGGGTAGGGGCTACACCTATTTGTATTATTCCTGGTCTTATGCTCAGGCTCATTCTTAGTGGTGCTCAGGGGACCATAGTGCAATACCAGAGATCAAACTGGGATAGACAAGGCAAGTGCCTTTATCCCTGTACTTTCTTTCCAGTCTCTATCTTATTTTATTTTATTTTATTAGTAGTGTTGAGATCAAACCTAAAGCATCACACATATGAGGTAGGAAGATGAGTGCTCAGTCACTAAACCACAGCCCCCACCCTGATGCTATTATTATTTTATAAGCAAAGATATCAGGAATGGATTGGCCTCTGGCTCCTCTGTATTGCTCTCAGGTTCTCCTGTAAGTCATCCATCATTTTGCTTAGGATGAAGTGCAGACCAGACTATCATTTAACTTCAGGATTCACTGATGGGGCATCACTTTTATGCTGGGGTAATGGTAGTGTATCAACATTTCTTGAAGTAATAATGCACATTCCCAGAAATGTGTTCCCTCTCGATTGATGCATCCTGCCTTCTCTAGGACTGAGGGCAAAGAGCAAGAAACAAACAAGAGGGGCCGGAGCGATGGCGCAGAAGTAGGGCATTTGCCTTGCATGCGGCTGACCCAGGAAGGACTGTGGTTCCATATGGTCCCCCAAGTCAGGAGCAGTTTCTGAGCACATAGCCAGGAGTAACCCCTGAGCATCACTAGGTGTGGACCCAAAACAAAACAAAAAGAAACAAACAAGGGTTTCCTTTCTGCATAGGTTGTTGGCACACTCTTGTTTTAAAGAACTTGTAAGGTTCCTGAGTTGGCTGGTCCCTCCATACTTGTCTGGCAATTAGATCCAATTTCAAGAAGCAGCAAATTTCAAACTGCGAATTCTCTCTGTCTCTCTGTCATTAAGTCATGAATGCTCTTACCTCTGGATGTCAAAAGAGTCTCCAGATTCTGCATAGCATTTCAAATGAGCTAGGAGCAGGTCACAGGCTTGGTTGATTAGGGGGATCATCTGAGAGCAGATAACAACAGTGTAATTAGGATACTATCCAGGGACTGCATTTAAATTAGCTGCCTCCTATAAAGAGGGCAACTTTTGCGGTGTTACAAAGGCATCTTTCCTGCAACCAAGATTTTGTTTGTTTGGGTCACACCCAGTAGTGCTCAGGGGTTACTCCTGGCTCTATACTCAGAAATCGCTCCTGGCAGGCTTTCGGGACTGTATGGAATACCGGGATTCAAACCACCATTCTTCTGCAATCAAGGCAAACACTCATCTTTATGCTATCTCTCTGGTCCCTTCAGCTAACCAAGATTTAAGAGAAAAGGCCTAAAATTCACAAAGATCATAAAATATAATAGCTGCAAGTGACTACGTTATTTAGCTCAAGTAATCTGGTTGTGGAACTGTGGGTATTTTAATTTTTTGGGGGGGGAAGGAAAAAGAAGAAAGATTTTGGAATAAGTACTTGTGAAATCATTATGAAAATAATCATTGGGCCAGAAATAAGAATCAGCGCTTAGTTTTCTGACATTTGGTTAGCGTTAGAGCGAATAGAGCATGATCCATATGTGAACTCTCTGGAATTAGCCCTAGTCCATGACTGCTCAATTCCAATTATACTTTTCGAATATAGACTTTTAGTATCCAAAGGGAAGTTACGGTCATTTGAACTGCTTACTTCATATGAAAATCACATTGGGAGAATTTTTGCCTACACTGCCTTAAGCTTCCACTGGAGGGGACTCTACCCTTCCAGAGGCCCCGATGACAATTTCTAAATCATTTTTATATTAAGATGTTTTAATATGAAAATTTATGAGCATACACAGAGAAAGACACCTACAAAATTATTATTCAACTTCACAGACATCCTTGGGTATGTCCAGTCCTTTGATCCCGACAAACTGGCTTGAGTGGCAGGGGGATTCTTTGTGAGACCTCAATGGCACCCCCAAACCTGATATATTTGAAAAACTAATTGGAAAACACGAAGAGGAATAATTTGGACCAGTCACATTCTAGAATACGATTATAGCTAACACAACATGCTGCAGTATATGTTTTTGAACATTTTGGATAGAAAACATATTTTGAAATATTTCTTATGTTTGGGTTTTATTTTTAAAATTCTAGCAAGTGCTCTAGCATTTAACTTGCACTCCTGGTTCATTTATTTTTGTATCTTGTGCCTAGAACAGTGCCTGGCACTAAGCACATGAGGTGCTGAACAAATGCATCAACACATGAAGACATTTTGATGATGACTACTAAGCTACTCTTCTCTCTTGAGATATTGGGAAAGTTGTGCCATGGGACCTAACAGGCTTAATCTGTCTTCTTTCAACCCTTTGTCCTTCATTGTGTGACTTCCTCCCAGTGACAGTTGTCCCCCAAATAACTCGGGAACAACAGCACTGCTCCTTCTTACTTACCCCAAATCACTACCCATTTCTTCAACTACCAACCTCCTGTTACCCTTGGTTTTAACACTCCTCCATGCTATTTTATTGTATTCTCTCTCTCTCTCTCTCTCTCTCTCTCTCTCTCATTTTCTCTCCCTCCCCCACTCCACATACACACATATCAGCATGGCTTGGAACACCCCAGGTTGTATCTCAGAAATTATCCAATGAGCCGTAGATGGATCACTATATGTCCTGTATGTTCATTACAAAACCAGATATGTGTTTATTGTTCCCAGGCACATTATAAAGACAAATAAATAGTGAGCTTTGGGTCACTGAAAACCACCAGGTCTTTGCCTATGATTCAGTCCCATGTATGATTGAGTTTGTGACCGGGAATTCTGTCCCATGTTTTCCAACCATGGGCTGGCACAGAACCTGCTCATAACCATCCTGAGATAATCAGGGAATGGGAGAAGCCTGGCAGAGTGGGACAGTTTGGGAGGGGCTGGCGGCTAGATGTTGGGGGGCACCAGGCCCTACTGAGTAGTTCCCTCCAGCCATTCTCTCCACGTAGGCAGCCCCAGCTCTGTGTGGAAAAAAACACTGGCACACCGGAGGCTCTGCTGCTTCCCGTGGGCACAACTTGGAAGGTGGGTGCTGGGGAGAGGGGAGATGAGAGCTGAAGTCAAAGATTGGGTCACGCTGAGAGGTCAAGGTCCTGAGCATACCCACATGCCTAAGCAGCACATCTGAATCCCTTCCCTGCTGCTAAGAGGCCTGAGAGGCCCAGTGGGGAGTCCACTTGGGCAAAAGAACTTTCTGCTCATCAGAACAAAAGGGCTTAGAGTGCTGCATCTGGGTAGGGATAAGAAGGGGGGTTATTGTACTCAGTGTTGTGTGTGTGTGAGTGTGTGTGTGTGTGTGTGTGTGTGTGTGTGTGTGTGTGTGTGTGTGTGTGTGTGTGTGTGTAGAGCCTAGGGATATGCTTGAGATTTCAGATGTCAGCAATCTGAGCATTAGTTCTTCAGGTCACATCAGAAATCAGGTCCTGTGCTTTTGAAGGCTTCCTTCTGTTTACTGTATAGGATTAAACTGGCAGGCCCTCTGCTAGCCACTGCATTAGCTGACCCTAGAAGAAGCAGCCATTCTCAAATTGGTTACCAAGTCAGGCCAGCTGTACATGCATTGAAACAAATCTTTGGTCAGTTTGCATCTCATACCAGAGTCTGCTGGAGAAGATTTTTGCAAATAATTTGCCGAAAACAGCAACGATATTCATCCCAGTGCCTTTCAAGTCATTTTTGCCCATTTACCAGCACCGATGTGCTGACCAATTGTTAAAAGCCTCTGAATTATGCCATCAAGCAGCTCACAGGCTCTCCGAGATGAGGACTGGGATCCTCACGGGCTCCTGGGAACTCTGGGCAGAGCTGCCTGCCGCTGCCTTCTTGGCTAAATACTCACAAACCACAAATTTAACAATCCGGCGGTCTGCATAAATGACTCTCGAGAAATCTCCGACCACCTAAGGTTTGGAGAACTAGCTAAGCCACACTGCTGTGGCTGGCCCCACTGGCCACGTTCCTTTCATGATTTTAATCAACTTAGCCGTGCAAGTGAACTGACTTTAATAAAATCCCATATGCCTAAATAGCATTTAGATTGATTTCAGACGGAGAGTCACATGGCAGGAGAGAAAAGGCCCCGTTCGAATAGAAGTCCCCTCAGCTCAGATCATGGTCTCAACACTTTTCTGGATGTAGCAAAAACGAGATGTACCATCTGATTTGACTGATATGCCCTCCTCAGCAGAAGCACACCCTGTGTATCAAGAAGAGACTCACAACCCAACCGCATCCAATTGTATGTCTGCAAGGGCAAAAAAGGTGGGTTGATGGCCCCCTCAGCCTGGCCTATGTGGCCCCCACTATCATAATAACAAAAACTAGGGGCGTCCCAGATGCCCACCACGGTTCCTTTCTGCCTGTGGCTACAGTCTTTGTTGCCGGCTGGCGTGATTGTAATTTCCTACCACACTCTGCCTGCTGTCTGTCGAACTGAATGGATAATGACATTTTTATTTGGGTTAATGCGATCGGAGACAGGGCATGTAATATGAAAAAAATGCTTTAAAAAGCAATGCGGTGAAAATACTCGAAGATGGTGCTGGCTGATCTGGGCATCGGCCAATAGCCATCCTTTCAGGGTCTCGTCTTCGCATTATCCACACGCAGTGGTGGAATATTTACTCTTACATGAGTTGCATACAAACCAAAGCTCTCTTTGACGGGCTTGCAATCATCTTTCCATAACCCCGAGCCCTGCAGTGATTCCTCTAGATTTGCAGACAAGTAGGAGAGGAGGCACACACACACACACACACACACACACACACACACACACACACACACATACACATGCACGCACACAATGCTTATTGCATGGGTCTCCATAAATGACTCCTAGTCATTGGTTAGTTTATCTTCTTTTAGACTAAGGAGCGATTTTTATGTTTCATTTGTTTTTTCCCTACATTTTTCATAATGCATATATATGAGATCAGATAAAATGTGATTTTTTTTTAAATGTTTGATTTCTTTCCAGCAACCCAGGCTGTAAAGAACAGGGTTTTCACAGTGCTGACCTGCTTCTCTCACTGGTAATGTTTATCATGGGTTGGGGGTGCATAGTTATTTGTTACCCCTCCCCCAATTTCATATGCTAATCTCACTTGGATGGTCAGACCCACCCACAGCTGGGAGGGGTCTGCGGTTGGTAACTAAGGTGTTGCTTGGGGGGAAGGGAGGGAGAGCAGAAGCAGCAAGGAATCATGGAGGGAGCGGAGAAAAAATTGCTGGGGAAAGGCTTAGCATAGAGGCCGTGTGAGATAAATGCACATTGCAGTTAGGGCCGTGAAATAAAGCTGAATAACTCCTGAAACTTCTCTGACTGCTTGTGGATCATTTCTCTGCTGTTATCCTACAATCTTCAGACCCATCCGCTGAAGGAGCTAGAGGTGCTTTGCCATGCCAGGTCAGAGAGGCCTCCTCCCAACCCTAGGACTCTATATTTTATATTTAAACAACAGTCATCTCTGATAACAAACCAGTGAGGACAAAGCTCCTACCTCAGCCTAGGAAGAGAAAATAAAGTGTTTAACTTTATTTGAGTGGATTGGTTTTTGGGTCACACCCAGTTCTGCACTCCAGAGATTATTCCTGGCAGTGTTTGGGAGACTATATGGTATGACAGGGATCAAACCCAGCCACCGCTCCCTGAAAGAGGCCTATGTGAACATTTTTTCTTTGCTGACAGTATCTGCAGAATCTGAAGTCAAGGTGCAAACAGAGGGCAATGGGGTTCATGAAATGTGAAAAAGTATGTGAAAAGGCCTTTCTGAATAGGTGTCAGATCCAGTGTAGAGGACCAAGAGAAAGGGGGTGGGGGCAATGACAGCTTCCACCTCTCCTCTCCTCTGATCCCTAGAAATTTTGTCAAGGAGTTCCCAACCATATTAAATCACAATGGGGACAACAGACACCCAGAGCAAGGGCTAACCATTAGGTTTTCTCTCCCTGGAACTTTTTATTTGTGTAACCAGTTGGAAAATGTGTTCACCTAACTACTATTTCTTCCTCTGCAAAAGCGGAAAGTTGTAAAGGAGGCTTCCAGAATGGAATCTTCTAGCGCATCATGTCCACACTCCCTCCTAAGACTGTCTCCACACCTTTCCACTCCTCCCAGAAAGCACCCACTGCCTCCACCTGCTCTTGCCTAGTATGCAACCCACTCCCTCCTCCAGACTTTCATCTCCCCCAAGGCTTTGCCACCTGTCACCAGAGCATGGGCCATTCTCCTGCCTCACAGGGACAAAGGCCACATTTTTAGCAGCTCTGTGGTTTTAACATCTGGTCCTAAAGCCAGCACCCCAGGAAACACACACTCCATTTTCAAAAGAGCTTCCTGCCTCCTTCATTTCTTAGCTTCACACTTTCCAATCCATTCTATGCCCAGTCACCTTCTGAAAATATAAGTGCTTTGCTATAATCCTCTAGAGCAACTGATTGACTAAAAGATGTGTCTTTCAAAGTCTGTTACAAACTGACTCCCATTTATATTTAAAAATCTAATAAATAAACTAATCAATCTAATAAATAAACTAAGAATAGCTGAATTAGCTTAGTGAAAGATCTTCTTCTGGACAAGTGTTCAGATGGGACCACAGCCCAGAAGGACACCTGCTACCAAACAGAGACACTGAGAAAAAGGCACCAGCTAAAACAGACTGACGCAGTCCTGGAGAAAACAGGAGTTAATGGAGCCTTGTTGTTTAAGCTGCTAATCCAGGAGTATAGGGAAGGGAAGATTTATTACAGAGCAATAGGTTACAAATACACTTTAAATAGCTCAGTCTCTTGAAATACCCTGTCTTCTAGTGCTGTCTTTTTTTTTTTTTTTTTTTTTGGTTTTTGGGTCACACCCGGCAGTGCTCAGGGGTTACTCCTGGCTCCATGCTCAGAAATTGCTCCTGGCAGGCACGGGGGACCATATGGGGCACCGGGATTCGAACTGATGACCTTTTGCATGAAAGGCAAACGCCTTACCTCCATGCTATTTCCCGGGCCCCATAGTGCTGTCTTCTTAGTGCTAAGTACTTGTACCAGGAATGAACATCACCGATCATATTCAGTTGGACCTCTAGAAAGTTCTCTGTGAGAACTGGTTGATGGATGGTCCTTGAGGGTCTTGCTATAGATGATACCCAAAACCACTAAGATATCAAGGCCCTGCATGAAAGGTGGGGTTGAAGCAGGTTCTACCTTGAACAGATGGACTCTCTCTGTATTTGGTCATCACTAAGATTTACTTAGTGGATCACTCATTGGATCTCTAAAAGCTCTTTCCATGGATGACCTGATTTTTAAGGAGGTCACTAACTTCCTGGGATTCATGGCTGGGGCCCACAGAAAGAGCAGGGCAAATTAGATTTGCCCTACCACATCCTACCACATGTGGTGTCCCCCAACCAGCCTCCTGACATCTCTTTAATGCATTGACTTCAGAATTATGTTATGACCTCAATGGCATAACCTGGTGCCTTTGATGCTCAGATAATTTAGAAAATATGATAACTGGGAATTTGAGATCCTCTGACTCCTGGATTGTTACATTTTTCTCCAAAATCAGGAGCTGTGTTCCCCATTTGCTGCATAGTTCATTAGGCTCTAGGTTGTTCTTTCATCAACAACATCAGAGGCAGCCCTAATGTCTGAATGGGGGACACATACACACAAAATTTGGTCTTGGAGCATCTAGAAATTCAGGGAGAGAAAAGGAGGGTGTCTAGGTCTCTTCTATGCTGCCTTGTGGTTCTCCACCAAGTGGGCACCTCACAGATGGTGTGAAGGTGCCACTCATTTGTCCACACACAGGAAGAGGGAATTGGAAAAGGACTAGATTCTCAAGATCCATGCATGGTCCCATAGGGATCTCAGATGAGGATTTGAAATTTTACTTATCTGCTCAAGAAATGTTTGCAGACCATGGAAGTGAAACAGCTAAAATGAATCTTTTTTGCATGACCCCACTTTCAAAGATCTAAGAACTTTGCATTGTCCTGTGACATTTACACCAAATTTTCTCCCTTGCATAGAGTCACAAGTCCCCATATTGTTACGTTCTTTTCAAAATTTTTCTCTGTACTGGCAGATTTGCCCTCCCTAGTCCCCTGGATATAGCCTGTACTTTGGGTCCAGTTGTCTCCTGTTCCTGAGCTCATTCTACCTGCAACATGACCTTGCTTTCTGACAAAAGTTAGTAAAAATCAGAGAGTTCTGTGCCAGGGTTCACCCCAAGTGGTTTCCCATGAGAGATGGAGGGGGAGAGAGAGAGAGAGAGAGAGAGTGAGTGCACATTCTCTCTCAGCCTTCATTACTCCATGATGATTCAGGATTGCACCTACCTGTGCTTTCCACATTATAAACTCCTTCAAGACAGGAACTAATAAATAGGAGTTGGGTTTTATGAATTTAACATTTCATTTTATTTGATGTTCTGGGGGTAATGGGTAATATTTTGGAACAAATGTCAAAAGGGGACTTTCTGAATAAATAAGGGTGAACTGATAGGGATGGGAAGTAACACTGAAACAATTATCCAGTTGGTTCTAAACATAAAACAATCAGTACCCAAAGTACTCATTGAAAGCATCAACTAACAAATGGAAGATGAATACCAGTTAACAAAACTTAGCACCTCCCTCCACAGCCACCCAGATCTTTAAGACACCCCTGACTTGTTTTTATGCAAAATCTCCTGCTGTTCAGGATCAGCTCTCACCATCTCAGTGAATAATCAAGTGTCATTTCTCATAAGTCAGTGACTCCTGTCAAGAGTGGTGACCAATTAGAGCTCACTCCTAGGAGGAGGTGGTGTCTGGCGTTGCCTGGCAACTACCAAGCCAGGAGGATATTTAGATGCTCTTTTAGCTTTCACCAGCGGCAAGTCAGAGTGACATTATGATTCTGGCAAAGGAAGGCTAAATTATAACCCAGGATGGGGTGCCCACGATGAGGACTGTGTTTTCTTTTAAATGCAAATGGAAAAGAATTGTCTTGAACCAGAATTTCAACAGTCCATCATTATCCCAATTTTAATTAGGAGATTAGTTGTCAGTGGAGTACAACTGTGTTATGGGATAATGGTCTCTTGCTGCTAGATAAATTCTCAGACATTCTGGAATATGGGCAACTGGTCAGGCAGGAACAATGCATTTTGGTGGGGATATGGAAGTATCACACTTGATTCTAATGACTTTTGTTTTTTTGGTTGGAAAGATTAAGAAATAAAAGCAGATATTACATGTAGGCTGCTGGAGGCAGAGGCATGGAGGGAAAACTATGGCCTCAGACATCCCTGGCCGACCAGATTCTGCTTTTGAAGCTGTGTGCCCTATCTCAAGAGTTTACTATGACTATCGAAAGGCTAGATGAAACTATGGGGGTAATTGTAATTCTGCAAAGACTTTTGCACTAAAATGGTTGGAGTTCTGCGTTGATGCATAAGCCAGCTCTATCAACTTATTATTTTTTTTTTGCATTGCAGTCATTTTTGAATAATATGTCTTCTGTAAGGCAGAAAAGGTCTGGCGGGAATAAAAACCACATCTGCCTCTGCCTTTAAGATTCATACATTATTGACTGTGTCTTCCTGACAGGAAACATCTGGATGAATGTAAAAAATTAGGCAGAATTGGGTTCTCAATGACTGTGAGAGATACCAGCCTTCCCTAGGGCCCTGATTTTTCTTTGCTGAAATCCCTAGACCTAGTTATTTCACTGGCTCATTTCCTCCAGAGGGACACACATGACTAGTCTCAGGTTCTCATTGATGCAGTGACCAGGTGGCATATTTTCTCAGTGGGTCACCAGTTTGCAGTCACCTGGGTGAATGAGGAAATGTCTGTCTCTTCTTTTTGAGGCTTTGAGGATAGAGATAATCTGATTCACCATATTTGCAATGCCATGTTGGCTGGCATGGATGGTTTACCCAGTTTGAAATCTTTTTTTTTTTTTTTTTAGAAACTTTTTTTTTTGTTTGTTTTTTTGGGCCACACCCGGTGACGCTCAGGGGTTACTCCTGGCTATGCGCTCAGAAGTCGCTCCTGGCAGGCATGGGGGACCATATGGGGAACCGGGGGATCAAACCGCGGTCCGTCCTAGGTTAGCACAGGCAAGGCAGGCACCTTACCTCCAGCGCCACCGCCCGGCCCCCCAGTTTGAAATCTTTGGTCTGTTGGGGGTTGATTGAAAACAAAAATACCACAAATCTCCCTCAGGGATTTATTGTTCAATATTCTCAGGCTTTTCAGTAGCTGAGGATAATGTTCACTACTCATGCTTTTATCTGATGAAAGTTTATTTTGGGCCTAGAATAAACAAACAGATTTCTTCACCACCGATCTTTCTCCTGTCCCTGAAAAAAGTACTTAGTATCCCTCTAAGAAGATGGCATGCACTATTTTGTAGAATATGATCACAGGCCCTTTTTGTTTCTCTAGATTTTTAAAAAATAATATATTTATTTAACACCATGATTGCAAGCATACTTGTAGTTGGGTTTCAGTCATAAAAAAGAACAACTCCCCTCACCAGTGCAATCTTCCCATCACCAATGCCCCATCTCCCTCCTCCCCAAGCCTTGGTTGGTTCCTCAATGGTTTTAAATCTTTTTCCCATGGCAATAATTATAGCTTGAGGTTCACCCTCATTAAGCAGTTTAGATGCTTTTTTCACCAATGCAGTGCTTCTCAAATAGTGGGGCACGTTTGACCTCAGCAAACACTGTCATAACGAGCTAAGCCCCATGTTTATGTCTCTGTATGTCTCTGGAACTGAGAGTTGCTGTGTCCTGCTTCAAAACCTGCTTTGAAAAGCTATGCATTGCAAAATGTGCTCATTGTAGCCATTAATCCAGACATCACCTCTGATTAAAAAATCAGCTCAAATTATTTGATATATTTTTGTTTTGCAGGTTAAAGTTGTTTTTAATAAAGATACTATTTACAGTCACATGGGGGGTATGAAAATTGTTTTCTTCTTCCTAGGGGGGCATGACAGAAAATAATTGAGAAGCATTGCACCAATGGATGGTTTGATTTTGTTTTCCTGGAAGGTTTCAGGACACTATTGTCTTGACTTCCACAATCACGGAAGAAACTTTGGTATTAATTCCATCTGATTTCCTATTTTAAAAGCCAAAAAAGCTAAGAGGCATACACAAAAGGATAGATTTTACGGTGTTGTCCTCTTTCTGTTGAGTTATAAAAAAGAAAAAATGGAAAATAAAAAGCTAGGACTTAACCAGGTCCCATGAGAATACTTTCTCTTCAGAGATAAATGAACAAACCAATTTTGTTTTCTAAAATGAAATCTAGTTACTTCCTGATTTCATAAGGGAGTCATACATAAAGTTTTAGGGTTAGGTTTTGGTAAAGTCCTTTTCCCAAAAAACTTTGTTAACTGTCCCTTATAAAAAGAATAAATACTATATGGAGTCAGAGAGATAGCACAACAGGTCAGAGTACATGTTTTAAATGCAGCAGGTTTGGATTTGACCTTGGTTCCACTGCCAGGAGTGGACACACCCTGTACTATTCTAGGAGTCCCTTTGAAGTCCTATTAGGTCCCGTTTGTGTCCCCCAAAACGACAAAAGAAGAAAAAGAAAAAAATCCTTTTGTAGGTAAGGTGAAAACTCTCACAGGTTGATCTAGCAAAAATTTTCCCTTCTAAAGGGCTGAAGAGATAGCACAGTGGGCATGATGCTTGCCTTGCATGCAACATTTCCTGATTCAATCTCCAGCATCCCATATGGTCTCCAGAGCACCACCAGAAATGATCCCTGAGTCAGGAATAAGCCTTGACCATCACTAGGTATGATACAAAAACAAGAACACAATTTCTCTAATCAAAAAATATCCATTATTTTCCCCAGAAATGCTCCACAATTCTTTTCTAGAAATTCCCATGGCCTGCCTGTTACTAAACTCTGATTTCCATGGACTCTTCCTTCAGAATCAGAAGGATATTAACCCTATTTTCACCGAACTTTTATCTCTCCATGGTCTCTTTGCTATTACTCACTGAAAATCAATTTGCTTTCCATAAAAATATGAATGCATGATCTAATGTTGGTGGTAAAGTTACTTTTCAGCATTGCTGACCCAGGCTGCCTCTTACCAAAACAAATGAAATGTGGTCAGAATAAAACCTCATCACTCCTATGTTTGTTGCAGCACTACTCACAAAAGCCAATATTTGGAAGCAGCCCAAGTGCACAGAACTAGTAGCTAAAGAAACCTTGGTAGATATACACAATGGAATACTATGTGGCTAAAGAAATTTGCTGCTAGGTGGATGGATCTGGAGCGTACCATGATGAATGAAGTTACTTAGAGGGACAGACCCAGAATGATCTCTTGTGCGATGGATTTAAAGAAATGTAGGAAGGGAGCAACAATATACCAAAGGCTACAGGAAAAAAAGAGTATAAGAGCTGGGTTCCTGGGCCAGAGTGATAGCACAGCAATAGGACATTTGCTTTGCATGCGGCCAACCTGGGACAGACCCAGGTTCCATCCATGGTATCCCATATGGTCCCTCAAGCCTGCCAGGAGTGATTTCTGAGTGCAGAGCCAAGAGTAACCCCTGAGTACAGCTGGATGTGGCCCCAAAATAAATAAAAATAAAAACCAAACAAACAAAAAAACGAATTGGGTTCCAGTAGGATGCATATTACTGGGGAATGTTAAGGGTGGGAAGGTCTGGGAAAGGGACAAAATGATATTGGTAAAGGGAAATGGTCACTCTGGAGGAGAATGAAGTGCAGTGAGGAGGTATAAAGTACCATAGAGGCAGGCTGTGTAGGCAAGAGGGTAACTGGGGTGAAGGGATTGATACTGGAACATTAATACTGAAACACAGCCACGAATTACTGTCATTCATGGTGATTCAATAAAAAAAATTAAAATTAAAAAAGAAAAGATAGTTTCCTCCCAGAGCTCATGACTATTAACGATGTAAGCCAGGGAGAAAGGCTGCCAAGATCTGTAGGAAAAGGCTCCAGAGGCCCAGAGAAGACAGATCTCTACTTCAGGAATAAACCCTGAAGTTGGCAAATAGACATTCCAAAGCAACTGAAGAAATTGGAAAGGACTGGCGAGAATGATATTTTTAAGCTATTTTCAGGAAAACTGACTGAGAAACCTATGACTGAGGGGAGGGCAGGCAGGCTTGACTGGCTTCTCCCAGCTGCTCCCCCCACCGTCCCTTTCCCCACAGGACCTCTGCACACCTCACCCTCCTCTTCTCGCTTCTTCCATTTCTTTGCATCTCCCCTCGTGGCTCTCAAGAGAAAGCCAACAACAATTTGCAGCATCCTGTTATTTAATTCGTCCTTGACAAAAGCACTTCCCTTTTATTGTCATCTTAACATACATCCCGAGGTGGCCAGCTGCCTGGTTCTTTGTGTCTTCATCTTCCTGTCCATCCATTCAGCCAGCAAAATCACTACTGAGCGCTTATGATGGGCCTGGTGCCATTCCATTAACAACAAAGAAAAGAAATAAGTCGCAGAAATGGGATATTAGCAGGTGATAGCACCACAGAGGAAAATAAAGCAAGGGAGCAGGGAAAGAGCGTTGAGGTCCAGCTCTCTTGAGTGTGGGGAACTGCAGGCTGAGGGGGTCAGATGAGGGACCCAGAAGGAAATTCAACACCTGATCTTATCAGCACAGAGACTGACAAAGCATGGGTAGAGGCACTCGGCACCCTTGAAAATTCTCATTTAGTAGTAAATCCTGGGCTCTGCTTGATGCATTTTTAAGAAGGACTCAGAGAACTCTGGTATAGACTGTGGTTCCCCAAGGTCTGAGGACCAGTGACCTAGAATGCAAAGAGAAGGTCCACGTCAAAGGAAGCTTCCAGAAATTAGGAGAGTTATGCATCCTGGGGAAGGAAGTGATAGGGGAGAGGGGTCTTCATACTTTTGATAGGAAATATGATAGAAGATAGGGGAGAGGGCTGTGCATGCTGGGGAAGAATGATAGGGGTTAGGGGAGAGAGTTATAGGGGGGAGAGATCTTCATTCCCTTGATCGACCTTTCACCTCTTATCATGTCCCCCATCCTGCCCAGGCCTCAGGACAGAGACACTTGAAGCTCAGAGCACTGAAAGGGAATTTGTTCAGTGGCCCAGGAAAGCCCAGTGTGGGTCTGGGGGTGAGAAGACCTAAAATTAGAGGTGTGAGTAGAAGAAACCACAGGGAACCCGTGTATAAACATGAAGCATGCATGCTTTGGGGTAACTTCACTTTCTCTTTGGCCCTGTGATTCTTTCCTCTCAAACAGCTCCTTGGTCTCCAGGTTCCTAAAGTCCTCTCTTCTAGAATATATCAGACAATGGAAGGGGTAGTGTGGTCCACGGAGTCTCTCTTTCTGCCCTGTTGGCCTGGGGGCGCCCCCTGCTGGCGGAGGCCACCAGCATCCTGCCTGGGTCAAGAAAGCACCTGCAGGTTCACTGGCCCATTGAGTTCTAAACAAGAAGGGAGAGGTTTACATTTGGTCTTGTGGAGCTGGAGAGATAGCACAGTTGTAGGGCATTTGCCTTGCACGTGGCCTACCTGAGACAGACCAGGGTTTGATTCCCGGCGTACCATATGGTCCCCCGAGCCTGCCAGGAGTGATTTCTGAGCGCAGATCTAGGAGTAATCCCTGGGTGCCTTGGTCTTGTGTCCTTATTGCAGCTGAACCCAAATTTGGGCAAGAAATAAAGGCAGGCTAATTTGGATCCCCCACCCCCACCAGGGCCCTAGAGGCACCTTTGACTATCTTTCCTTCCCTCCACCCTCCAGACAGCCATTGGCACAGTTCTCCTGGGACTCTTGAGGATTTAAGAGAAGCAGACAGAGAAGTGGAGGAGTGGAGCACACCATACCCTAAGCAAGGCTCTCTGCCTGCTATGTGGTTCCAGCACCTCAGTGATTATCTCTGGGCCTCTCTACCTTGTCACCCACCACCCCCCTACAAGAGCAGATGAAGTATGTTAACATACACCAGAAATCTTAGTGCTGTGTCTGAGCTGGCCGGGGCTGCAATCCTTAGTATACAAGCTGCCTTCCCTCCATAAAGACAGCAAGACTTCAAGTGTGGAAGAACCTTTGTGGAGGGTAGGAGTCATGAAATCTAGGGTTCTCCTCCCCCTGGGAGGAGTCCTAGGAAAGAAATAGGACTCCACTGGGGAGCCTTGGATCTAAATGTGGAGCAGCTTTCATGGTGGAAAGTTTTGGATGGAAAGTTCTGGACATTCCTGGCTCTACAGCTACTCGGGGACTTGTTTTTACACAGAAGCGATCCTTTATCTACCTCACACCAGAACGGGCCCAGGCACATCCCACCCCATCCTCAAGCTGGTGCAAAATTCGGGGCTGATACTGAGGCAGAAGAGCAGTTGGGGGGGGGTGCCCAGGGTGGTTGGGGGAAACATTTGTCTGGGAGGCAGAGTCAAGAGCTGGTGGTATAACTGATTATCCAGTCAAAGAAGGAGACCCAGAATTCTTTAAGAATGACTGTCCTGGGCCAAGAACCCACTCACCAACAGTTCTAGGGGGGCCTCTCTGCACCCCACTTCCGACTGCTACTCAGTTCCTTCCCCATGGCAGAGCTGATTCAGCTCATGCTTGGAGCTGCCCTTTACTCCTGCAGGGATATCAGTGCTGGGCTCTGTTCCAAAGTCTCCTCATAGCCCAGAGTTTATCAAACTTACAGGATCACAGGCACAGTCCTAAACTCAGAGCTTGAGAGTCCAGATTTTCACCAATTCCCCTCGTGATGGCCTGCCATACATGAGAACATGAGAAATGTCCTTCTGTGATCCCGTGGCCTTGGGGGCCAAGTCTCAAGCCTGGGGCAACCTACCTGCTTACAGTCCCAGTGGAATGGTGGCTAAGGACCACACTCCTATCTACACTCTGACATCTCACATGTCGGAGCATGGAAGGCCAGGGCATGGCAATTGGACAGACCCCATGGCCTAGTGATGAGTGAGAAAGCGAGTCTGGAGAAGGAGCCTGGTCCCTCAGGAGGAGCAGTTCCTGGGCCTTACCTCGGTCATCTTCTCTGCGCTGAAGGCAGAAGCCAGCATGCTGCGAACCTCCTGCCAGCGTGAGTCTCGGAGGAACAGAACGCTGTCAGACAGTGGCTTGCACTCCAATCCCGATGCCTGGTGGAAAGTGATGGGCAGAGGTTGAGAACATGGGGGACCAGGGCCAGCCAGAGGTCTTAATAGCCTAGGAGAAACTGGAGTGAAGATCTCCAGTCACTGGCAAAGAGGGATTTTCTCTGGCAAGCTTGGGAAGGGGAAACTCATGCCCCAAAGATTCCAGGGTGTTGTGAGTCTGTGTAGGCTCAGTGCTATCTGGGACTATATAGGTCTCACCCAATCAATACTCAGCAGCTTCTCTGGGTTCTCTGTAACCTCCCAACCCCCCAAACCCCTTAGGAATGAGCATCCAGCTTCCTGAACCTGGTCTGAATTCCTGGGGTTGAATTCCAAGTGGCTGTTTGGGGGCCACACCCATTAATGCTCATGGGTTACTCTCAGCCGGGCTCAGTAGTCACTCTTGGCAATGCTCAGAAGACCAAGTGGTGCCAGGTATAAAGTCCAGGGCTTCCCAGAGGCAAAGCCTGTGCTTTTAGTCCTTGAAGCCATCTCCCCATAGTCCAAATCTGAATTTTGTGGCAAGAATTTTGTGTGGCTCTGATGATCAGTTAGGTCTGGGAGTAGATAGGCTTGTGTGTCGGGGTCCCTAATGTGGGGAGTTGGGAGGAGAGAAGATAGAGAGTTGGAGGTGGAGAGGGGTAGGGAAAAGGAGAGTCCTTTAGGAATAGTGTCCAATAACTACTTCCAAAGAGCATTCATTGGAAGCAGGAAGAATACATGCTGTACATGCAGCTGATCAGGATCCAATTCCTAGCACTCCGTGTGGTCCCCCAATCTCACCAGTAGTGATCCCTGAGTGTAGAGTCAGGAGTAAACCCTGAGTACCACTGGATGTGTCCCTCCAAAAGAATATTTTGTTTTCATGCATTCCTTCATTTTTCTCATTCAATCTTTTTGTTTGTTTGTTTTTTGTTTTTGTTCCTCCTGGCTATCTGCTCAGAAATCGCTCCTGGCAGGCTCAGGGGACCATATGGGATGCCGGGATTCAAACCACTGTACTTCTGCATGCAAGGCAAACACCTTACCTCCATGCTATCTCTCCAGCCCCTCTCATTCAATCTTTTTTTTTTTTTTTTTTTTTT
>PVKC010017489.1:0-20192 GCA_004027635.1 Crocidura indochinensis | reverse complement strand
GCACATGCACGGCTTCAACAGAATGGGAAAAGCAAGCAAGGATACAGCAAGCAAGATACTTGTTGAAGAAAGAACAATGGACTTATAAAGCAAGCCTCGGTGGTATGTTTTCAAAACACCCATGTAATAAGCTGGAGCACTGGACAATCTGATCCAGCTGGGATCACTGGGAAAGTCTCCAAGCCCCTGAACACTGCTTGGGAGGCCCTGCTTGAGGAAAAAAGATCCTTATACAGGCTTTCAACATAATCAAGTGCTACCAGAATAAATCTGGTGTCTGGATTGAACCTGGGTTGGACTCTAACAAGGTAAGAGCCTTTAACCCTTGTCCTATCGCTTCAGCCCTGCCTTCTAGGTCTTTAATCATTTTGTTTTGTTTTTTGTTTGTTTTTTTGGCGGGTTGGGGCACACCCAGTGATGCTCAGGAATTACTCCACGCTATGCACTCAGAAATTACTCCTGGCTTAGGGGACCACATGGGATGCAGGGGGATCGAACTGAGGTCCATCCTAGGTTAGCAGAAACTCTACCGATTGCACCACTGCTCTGATCCCTAGATCCTTAATCTTAATAGTAATACACACTAAATGGAAAATCTTTGAGCATATCGTATCTCCATGCTGAGGTGCAATGAGGCTTTATTTTTTTTTTTAATTTATCTTTTGGTATTTGGGCCACACCCGATGATGCTCAGGGGTTACACCTGGCTATGTACTCTGAAGTTGTTCCTGGCTTGGGGTGACCATATAGGATGCTGGGGGATTTAACCGTGGCCCATCCTAGGTCAGCACGTGCAAGGCAAAAGCCCTACCGCTGCGCTATCATGCTGGCCTGAAATGAGGCATTTTTAAGAGTTAAAGGGGGCTCTAATGTGCCCATTACTGTACAGAAAACTGCGTCGTGGGGACAGCAGGACTCGAATTCAGATTCACTTACCTGCACACACTTGATTTTCGAGACATGGTAGTGCTGGGGGAAGAAGGCGGCGTTTGGTACGACCAACTGTAATCAGAACCTTTCAAGTCCAAAATTACCTGAAGGGACAGAGGCATTGAGATGAGAACTCGTCAGAATCCTAACTCATAACACAGCACAGCATCATCCCAGGCAAAGACTACATTTTCAGATTTTGTGGGGGGAGGGCTCCACACCTGACAGTGCTCAGCAATCACTCCTGGCAGGGGTCAAAGGAAAATATGTAGTGCTAGAGATCGGACTCAGATGGGCTGCATGCAAGGCAAGGCCATACCTACTGCAGCATCTTTCTGGTGCAGTGGTATGTGGGTGATTCTTTCTGTCTGACTTCTCTGCTTAACAAAGATTCCTGAGTAATAAGCTCATGTTTCTTTTTTTGGTGGGGGGGCTCATGTTTCTTAATAAGTCTCGAGTGAATGTCTGCCTGCTGAAGGCCAATAAAAGTAGCTTCAAGGCACTGACAAGAGTGCCTTGGGCACTTTGGTGGTAATAAGTTTATAATTATGGCAAGTATAAAGAGCATGTTCCTGGAAAAACTGATTTCCAGAGAGTGGAGGAACAGTCGCTGAGGGCAGGGGCTGAAACCTCACAGCAGACCTCTCACTCATATGCTACTTGCACCTGCTGAAGCAACCGTAGCACCTTCCTCTGTTATACAGGGTTACTATGAAGACAAGATGATGACGTCACTGGAAAAGTCCGAATTAGGGCTGGCCCACAATGAAGGGTGTTCCACAGGCCAGTGAAGAGAGCCTGCCCCAAGTGGGAAACATGAGCCAAACACAAACTGGCATTGCCCCGAGAAGCTGCTGGTCTCAACCCTCTCCTCTACCTCCCCTGCTTCCAGAAAGCTTCCTGACCTGCTCGCTCGAGGAGGGAAGCTTGTGAGGATCCATCGTCAGGCTCTTGAGATCTTCTGAGATAGTCTGCAGGTGAGTGATCTCCCCCAGCATGGAGATTTCTTCCTCCTGTGGGTAAGTCAATGACAGTTTGTCACAGGAAAGCTCTGCTTTGTCCTTATGGTCCTGCTGTTTAATGAGGGTCCTTGCCTAACCTTCACAACTTTCCAGAGAAGGCACCCATGACTGGCAATGTCTTTGAGGCACGTTCAGTCCTCTCTTTGGGGTGCCAGCGATCGAATCCAGGTTGGTCACATGCAAACAAATGCCCTGCCCACTGTATTATCACTTGGGCCCAGTCTGAACCTATGGTATCTAAATAACTTAAGTCAGTCAGTCTTGGAAACCGAAGAGCTAGGAGAGTTTTAGTAATGTTCTTGCTTTGCATGTGGCCATTTCTGCTTTGGTTCCCAGCATGCATATGGTCCCCAGCCCACAGAGAGTGATCCTTAAATACAGAGCCAGAAGTAAGTCCTGAACACTGCCAGGTGGGTTCCTCATGTCCCCCTGAACTTGCCAAATATAGTAAGTCCTAAATGACTTACTGAATCTTTCCACGGACATTTCATAGTTACTCCTGAGTCTTTAGATTGGTCAGTGGGTCTCAAAATTACCTAAAAAGGTATATTTGTTGAGGAGAGACCATCCCAGCAGCACTTGGGCTCAGGCACCATTCCCCACAGTAGTCAGCCCAAATGTGTAGAGCGGATGGTTTAAGGCTTGGTTTGGTCCTGACTGTACTGAGGATCATCTGGGGCCATGCAGTGCCCAAAAGGAAACTGGGGTTTTGTGCCAGCCAGGCCTGGGCTTTGAGCCTTCTCATGAGTCTCTCATACACTTATTACACTCCCAAATGAGCAGGTTCCAACCTCTTGATAACGATTCAGGAGTCAGATCAGGGCTGGAGAATCTACATTTCTCCCTAGTTCTCAGGGACTGCTGCAGGCCTGGGACCCATATATCAAGAGCCACTCTGGATAGGCCTTCATGGCTTAGGGAAAAAATCCCCAAGACAACTAAGAGTGAGTCCTATACGCTGAGGCAGTCCCTGCTGCCATCAGTCCTGCAGAGGATCCCTCTTCCCTCCTGATCTCAATGACTTACAATCACGGGTCGCAACATAGATATGAAGGTACAGAACCGGCCACGCTCCTCGATCAAGGCCTTCCGGACCGCCTGCTTCTCTGTTTCTTCCAACAGCAGATACTTATCGTTGACATCTTGGAGGGCGCTGTCCAACTGTGGCTGAATATCACCTCTTCCTGCCAAGAAGACAAAGCCTGAGCAGGGCTTGCTCAAACCCAGTTTCTGAACACAAGTTCCTCTCCACCCAGGGGGCCTGGTTGCGGTGAAAACCACACGCTTTGGCACTTAGAAAAACAAATCCTTTCTTTCTACCCAAGGAAGGGAGCCATTGTTTCTATGACCTGCCCATTCTAAAGGGCATGGCTTTGACTATTTCCTGGGGTGACCCTAGAGTCGCCTTCCTTTCTTAAATGCATTGATGTAATTTGAGTTTCTCAACATCTGGCAGCTTCATTCATTGTGTGTATGTTTTTTTTTTTCAGATGACGTTGAATTAAAGTTATTAGAAAATTTGGCCATCAATTACCATTTCTTTTCTTTTTCATTTCTGTTGAAGGAATTGTTGACACCCAACAGGACTTACACCTGACTCTGTGTTCAGGAATCACTCCTGGTGGGCTCAGAGGAGCATATGGGATGCCTTGGCTCAAACCCAAGTTGACTGTGTGCAAGACAGTAATCTATCCACTGTGCTATCGCTCCAACCCCACCAATTATCATTTCTGATGGTGCAGTGTGTCTGATGTGACACCCAAATATAAGCCTGGGGGCACACACACTGACATCTACTTGTTAAATAAACTCCTCCAAGCTTTCTGTCAACAAAGTCCCGGGTCATGGCAGTCAAGACTCTTCTTTCCTTTGAGAATATTCTGGATGGGAGAGGGGATGAGCAAGGTGAGGGTTTCTAGGCATTTCCAAAAATGGGCACCAGGAGGCTTTGTCAAGTGAGCTCACATAACCTGTCTCAACAGACTTACTGTCTACAAAGACAGAAGTGGCAAGTGCTAACTTGCCCAGCTGCAGTGCTGGAAATCCTGGTGATCAGTTTAAGCCTCTGGTGGACACTTCTGAATGCTCTTCCTGTAAAATGAGCCTAGCACAAAAAGGCCATCAGATCTCTGACGTGAGAAACTGAAGGCGCAGTCAGTGCTGAGCCAGGCAAGACTTTGTGACAATCAGGCCAGGTCCACAAACCGCCTTTTGTAGGCTTTGACACAAGCTGTTGTCCTCAGTGATACTTCTAGAACCAATTGTCTTTATAAATTAAGTTTTATTAGCACACACCCACTCATTTACAATGCAACCCCAGGGCTGAGTTACTGTGCCTGAGGACAGAGACCCAGGAGAGGGAATGATTTCTAACTATGACTGAAGAAACAGGAGTGAAGAGAGGCCAGGTCTTAAGTGAGAACAAGGAGGGGATTGCCCCAGAAATTGTTGCTTTGGGCTCCCCAGGCACCAGCCCTGAACTAACCAGAAAATATTGCTAAGATCTCAGGCAGCCCATCCCTAGTACAAAATGCTGGGGAGGCAAAGGCTCAGCATGACCATTTTATACACAGAACAGAAGGGGGATGGGATGGGATGGGATGGGAAGTAGACTTTTGAGTTCTCCAAGACATCATCTTCCAGCTTTCGGGGGAGGCAGAGGCCAGGAACCTTGACAGAAAGGCAAGGACAGAATCACAGCTACTCTCTAAGAGACTCTCTGGCCTTGGGTCCAAGAAAGAATTCTATCTGCCTTCTGGAAAGGGGCAGGAATTTCCAGACTACAGGGAAGCAAAGCAGTATTTGCATCTCAAAGGAAGGGCAGGAGAACAGCTAAAGGCAGGAATAGATTTTCCTGTTTGTTTTTGTTTTGTTGTTGTTGCTGCTGTTCCTTTCTCCTTAGCAGACCAGGAAGCTTCCTTTAGACCCAAAAGCAAGCAGACTTCAAGAACTTCCCCTCTAGTAAATGGGGTTGATTTTAAAGGGAAAGTCACCTGGGAGGCAATGAGGAAGCCCTAAGATTTGTTTGCACAAATCTTAGAAATGGCTGTGAGTTCAAGGTGGCACCCGGGGAGGCCTAGGGTGAGAGAGCTGAGCTGCATGCACTCACAGGCATTTTAGGGCGAGATTGTAATGCAGAAGCTGCACCAGCCAGCAAAGACCGTGCTTGGGAGCATTCCATCGCCTGCTTCTTCTCATGTCATCCCTTCCCTAGGAGGTAATTCTATGAGTCCCTCCAGTCTCTCCTCAGGTTTTGCTACCTAGGAGCAGGTTAAATGACCTTCCACACAGTCTGACTTCCAGACCACTGGGTCCCAGGTGGACCGCAGGAGACCTATGTGAGCTTGTTTCCTCCTGTACAGGGATCTGCCTGGAAATGAGGGCCTCAAGGGAGAGGGGCATGAACCCTTCTGCAAACTTCCTTTCCTTCCTCCACCTTCAAAATGCTAGTGGACTAGACACCAGGCCTTGGGGAGATAGGTTCTGGAACCTGGAAGGCACTTTGACCTGTTCTAGTCCCTGCCTGGTGACTGGTGGCTGAGTGATTCAGGACTTATCCAGAGTTCGGGCTGTAGTCAACTCAGTTCCTTTGGTTTTTCTGAGGTGAACTTACTGGAGGGAGAGTGTTGGGGCATTCTTGGATCAAGGGACCATATGTGGTGCTCTGAATAAACCTGCTTTGGCTACATGCAAGCAAGAATTTTTTTTTTTTTAATTTCAGTGAAGGAGAATGGAGGGATGTTAGTGGAACTTATACATTCAAATGCATATCACTCAACCAATCATACTTGGATGCATTCTGATCATAAGAGCAGATTTTTCGGAGCAAATAAGGCACTTGGCCTTGCACAAAGCAAACCAGGTTTGAGCCCCAGCATCCTAAACAGTTTCCCAAGCACTGCCAGGAGTCATCCCTAAGCACAGAGCAGAAGTAACCCCTGAGCACTGTTGGGTCTGGCCCCGAAACCAAAAATAAACAGACTATCATTATTTAAAAAAATAAAAAAGAGATCTTTACATCTTTCTATTTTTTTAAAGCAGCTTATTTATTAATTGATTTTTGGGCCACACCTGGCGATGCTTGGGGGTTACTCCTGGCTCTGCACTCAGAAATTTCTCCTGGCAAGCTCGGGGACCATATGGGATGCCAGGAATCAAACCGGATTTGTCCGGGGTCAGTTACATGTAAGGCAAACACATGACTGCTGTGCTATCTCCTGGTCCCTATTCTTTCTTGAGTTCATTCTTGCCTATTAAGAAATAACAGTGCTGTGCACATTTCATTGACCTGCTTTCTTCTGTTCATGTGAGCAGTGTTATTTCTCATGTGCTATCTAATAGTTGAAGGCTAATTAATTAGCAGTATGACTCCATAGTGATACTGCCAGTCTCCTTCAGACAGTTCTGTCAGATTGCCTGGGCGAATTACAAACCAGAAGGTTAACACCTGATTGGCCATTTAGTGTTTCTTGTTAAAGAGCCTAGGGTTTAAAAGATTGTGTATTTGAGGAACATAGGTCATTCTCTGTCACTAGTTGAAATCACAGGATTGGTGGTCGGTAGCTCTGGATTGGACTTCCAGCTGCATATTATGCATGTTCTGAACCATCTCTTCCCCCCTCCCCGTGAAAAATGCTTGTCCGTGCTTGTGTGCAATCCTCTGTCCCCAAATGGGCCTATTTTTATTTCTTGTGATTGACATTATACTATTATCTCATCAGAAGTATCGAATAAATACCATTTAAAAAAAAGGAATCACAGTGCTATTTCAAAATAGATCAACATAGTAAAGCAAAGTGAGCAGAACCAAGTGCTATCTAATTTGATAAATAAAATGAAAAGCATTATATGATTACAGCAGTTACTCTAAATATGTAGTAGGCAGCAATTAGAAGATTTTCAAACTGTAGTGTTCTAAAACACAAATAATCTAAAAATGAGGTAACAACTGCTGTAAACATAGAGGCCAGAGCAATAGTATAGCGGTAGGGAGTTTATTTGCCTTGCACACAGCCAAACCGGGTTAGATCCCTGGCATCCCATATGGTTCCCTGAGCCTGCCAGGAGCGATTTCTGAGCACAGACCAGGAGTAATCCCTAAGTACTGCCAGGTGTGTCCCCCCCCCCCCCAAAAAAAGACTGCTGTAATTATAGCCATGGTATAGCCCCACACTCAGGATAAATCCTAACTTTAAAATAAAATATCCTTGTAATCACAGTGCTTAAAGATATTAAAAAACAAAGACAAAAACCTAGAAGCATCTCACTTGTATCAAGACTATAATTTTATCCATTACTGCTATTTAGAATGGAGGGCATTCTAGTTTCATATTTGTTCAAAAACAAATATATATTGTCTTATAATACAAAAGAAAGACTTACAAAAAATAAAATACAATATCCATTCTTAAATTCACCAACAAAATGTTTAATAAAAAAATGATTCCTTGCCGGGCGGTGGCGCTGGAGGTAAGGTGCCTGCCTTGCCTGCGCTAACCTAGGACGGACTGCAGTTCGATCCCCCGGTTCCTCATATGGTCCCCCGTGCCTGCCAGGAGCGACTTCTGAGCGAATAGCCAGGAGTAACCCCTGAGCGTCACCGGGTGTGGCCCCCCCCAAAAAAAAAAAAAAAATGATTGCTCATCCCTGGTGGATGCCTTGGTTTTAAGAATTATTTTAGGTTGCTGAGTTCAGTCCACATTGGTGCTGACTGAATGAATACCCACAAGCTGCTACCCGCAGACAGGTGGAAGGACCAACATTCTCAACTCGGTTCTAAGTAACTGCAGCTCCCTTAAGGATGAGCTCCAACTGGGATATCACTTCAGTTACCTACACCTTCAAGGGCTATGTTGGTCTCTCGTATGGACACCTGCCATAGTCTTTAACCTTCACTCTGATGCATCGAGGCCACCTTGCCTCCCACAGCCACTCAATACTTCCAAAGTTCCCTAGATTTTCACTTCCTGCGTAGAGGACAGATGCAGTCATTGCCAGTTTGCATCCCTAGTGCCAGTCCTGCCAGGCATGACCCTTAAGCACAGCCTGATATAGACCCTACCCTAAAGTTACAATCATAATAAAACAGTAATAGTAAACTGAGAATTCTTCAGCTACTTTTCGTTGCTCCCACAATTTTCAAGTGCAAAGTCCTTAACCCAGTTACCCCGCAGTACTGGTAAGTAAGTTCAGAGCTCCCCAAACTTTTGGGGTCTACTGCCTCCTCAGAAAACGGAAAAAAAAGGAAAAAGAACTTTCTTCTTTTAGGGAACAAAAGCACCCCTCAATGGTGGCTGGATGTCCTAGCACTCCCCACAGGACGGCATTGCCCACCAGGGGAATCGCTGGGGCATCTCACAGACTGGTTCTCCTTGGCCAGTTCTCCTCTCCTTTGCCTTCTTCCACAGTCCCCTCTGCTCTCCTCTTCCTGGTGCCTGTTCACCATACATTGTCCCTCCTTGAATGCTCACAGGAGTAGGATTCTCCGATTTGGAGAGAGGAATTTGTTTATGTTTCCCTTCCATGCCACCTGTCTGAATCCTCACTTCCTTTCCAGTTCGCTAATTTTCTGACTCAGTCTCCTGCACAGATAAGGGGAGCCTCACAGACACAGAAACCAAGATTGGTTTGGTCCCTTGACTTCGGGTTCAGCGCTCATCCTGACTTCAGACTGTCAGACATCTGCAAATGAACGACGCACTGATAGAACAATTTGACCTGAATTCCCTCGGCCAATTCAACCTTTGTGTCCTTAAAAGGCCTAACACTGGAAAATTAGAAAATTCCAGGACTGCCAAGAGAAAGAAAAAAAAAGGAGAGGGGAGTAGGGAGGGAACTGAAAAATGAGCCTTCCAGACAAATTCCCGGGCAAAGAATTGCTTGTGACCTTTCTGGGTAAAAATCTAAGTTGACTGAATCTTGAATTTTTTTTTCTTCCTATTGCCAGTATCCAGGTCTTGGCTGAATTCTTGCTAGAGAATTCCGAGAGACAAAGCCAAGGAATCCTTTACTCCATTCTACCCCACCTAGTGAGGGGAAATGACAACGATTATGCTCTTTAAAGAAAAAATGCTCCAGGAAAAGCACTGGAAAAGAACTCCGGCTTCTTCCTTCCCTAGAAGAGGAAGGATCTAGTGGAGTTTGATTTTAAGTAAGGGGAACTGACAACACTTTTCTCAGGGCTTACTCCTGATTCTGCACTCAGGGATCAAGTGGACTCCAGGCGTCATGTGCGTGTGACAGGGATCAAACCCAGACTAGTGACCACCTGCTGTACTAGCAATTCCAGCCCACAAGAGATATATATTATATATGTATAATCTATTATATGAAAGGTTTAATCTGACATAATTATAGTCTTAAAAACGCTACTATTAAAAATATACTATTTACAGATGCGTAAAAGGTGAATTACTGGCCTACTGAGGTCATGCTTCTGATAATTAGGGGAGCTCGAAACCCTGCAGATTCCTTCATTCCTCTCAACTATCTAGTCCACAGTCACATTTTTTCATAGTTTCTTTTGGTATAGGGTGATTTATTTTTGTTTTTTAGGATTATCTGGGGGTGGGGGGGACAGTTCTGCATTCACAAGTTGCTCCTGGCACGCTCAAGGGACCATATGGGATGTCGGAGATTGCCAGATCCATCCCAGGTCAGCCATGTGCAAGGCAAATGCCTTACTGCTGTGTCATCATTCTGGCTCCCCTGAGATAAGGTGAAAGGTAAAACACACACCAAAAAATGCTTACAAAGTTTATGGATTTCTATCAAGAATATTCTATCAAGATAGTAGAATTCTTCCAAGGACTATGGCCTCTTCACATGAGCCCTGATGCTGGAGCCTCTTACCTGCACACAGCCTACTAGGAAGGGCGTAAAAGCCACCCTCCCAATAGTTATCCCTAGTATCACCCACTCATACTTTCTGAGCACCCACTGGAACACAGCCACCAGCACTGTGCTCTGAGGCTACTTAAAGGGTGACCTCTCCAATGAAGAGAGTCTCCTCCTCTGCAAGCTGACCCCCTATATCTTCCTCATTATCTGGTCACTGAGCCAAGCTAGCTCCTTCCTTGTATTTGTGCCTGCAGTGCAGTCCCTGGCTTAGGCTCGCTCCTCAAAATACCCAGCTCACCAAATAAAATGATCGATATGCTTATACCTAGCAGTTTAAATTCCTCCTGGGAGCAGTGGAGGCTGTGGCTCAAAACACTTTTTACTGAGCTGTAAATCATTTCCTCCTGGGAGTCTCTGGCCATTGCTTAAGCAGGGGCCTTGGGTTCAAGGCTTACTATATGTACATTAAAAAAAAAAAAAAAAAAAAGATGGGTTCAAGGTTTGGTGGCACACAAGGCTTAACTAGAACAAAGAAGAATTCCAAGTTCCATTGAAATCATAACCTTTTTCTGGATTTTGGGTCACACCCGACAGTGCTCAGGGGTTACTGCTGGCTCTTTGCTTAGAAATCGCTTCTGGCAGTCTCAGGGGAACATATGGGACGCCAGGATACAAACCACCACCCTTCTGCATTCAAGGCAAACATTCTACCTCCATGCTATCTCTCCGGCCCCTGAAATCAGAACTCTTAATAAAAAATAATTTTGGGGAACCAGAGTCATAGCACAGCAGTATGTCTTGTGTGGGCATTTGTCTTGTGTGTGGGCCAACCTAGGATGGATCCCGGTTTGATCCCCAGCATCCCATATGGTCCCCTGAACCTGCCAGGAGCGATTTCTGAGTGCAGAGCCAGGAGCAGCCCTGAGCGCTGCTGGGTGAAAAAAAAAAAGTTTGGGGGTCACACCCAGTGTTGCTGGGAAGCTAGATGCAATGCTACAATGCTGGGGACTGGAACCTGAATCTTATGCTTTCTGGGCATGCGCACCCCAGTCCATTGCACCACCTCTTGAGCTATTTAATTCGGAATATCTTAAGTTCTATGAGACTTGGCTGCAATAGAGACTTCTCAATTCAAAATGTTTTAAGAGTTGTAAAAAAAAAAATAAATAAAAGGGAAAACTGAGATGAGGAGATTCGAATCCGCTTTCAGTTTCTGTATCTCAAGTTCACAGCTACGGCTCATTTGTTCCTGGAGTCTGCCTGAGCCCTGCTGCCTCCTGCATTGTTGCTTCTCCTCCTCTTTCTCACCTTCCTAACCTGATTCAGAACCAATAAAATGACTCATTTGCACCTGAGTTTGGCTTCCTGCAGGGTGCTGCTGACACCCTCAGTTATGAATCAGGCCACAGAATTGATGGTTCCTTTCATACGATGTGCCCAGATGAGACACATCCAACAGGTCAGAAAGCAAATGAGCCATTTGCAGAGGTTGGGAGGAGGGAAAAAAGGGAGGGAGTGTAGAAAAGAATGAGCAAGGCTTCCTCGTGGAACGTGGAACGATGCAAACAATAGTGGTTGGGTGGTGGATATAATAAAAACCACTGAGAGAGGAAAGGATGAATTCAGGTGAGACAACTTCATTGTGAGAAGCAGAGTGGCTGTGTCTTACCTTCCTTCCAAAGGTATACTAAACACCGCTCCCACTCCTAGCTCAACTCCTAGCTCAACCAGTCCACAGTCCCCAAGAAGGGAATCAGGGAAACTGCAGGGCCCCCGGGACAGCGGGCATCCTGGTCCCACCTGCCGAAGGAGACCTGGTGAATGGGGTCCGCTGTGGATTCGAGTCCAATGCCAAGTCCTCCTGGGAGCTGTTTAGGGAGAACACTGAGAACACGGAGGGGACACTCAGGCAGAGAGAGCACACGGGCCACCCCTCCCAGACAGTCATTGGCCCGTAAAGGGACAGCCACAAGATGCCAAAGTCACGTAATCACTCGTAGAACAAGGCTAGACATTTAAGGAAGAAGAATCATTGTGAGGATTGCACTGACGTATGATTCCTTTGACGTGGACCATTGCACAGACCTATGGTCTCAATTTACTCTTTATTTATTGATTGGTTTTGAAAAGAACAGATTTGGGCCTGTGGCAGGGATGAAGGTGGGGTCTGGGAGGCAACATTAAAAACATTTTATGCATATATAATCATATCTAATTTGGAGATCATTTTTTTCAAGAGTTAATCAGTGTAGCTCTTTATATTTTTCTTCAATACAAGGATATGTGCTAAGTTTATTTCCATTTGTACACAGATCAATTTCCTATGGAAAGAAGGGTTTTTAAAGGACGCTCTCCTACTTCTTTTCACAAGTCTAAAGTTGGATTATGAAGAGGAGAAGGACCTCAGAATGCTGTACTGGCCCTTTAAAGAGCCAAACATCGAAAAAAAAAGAAAATGATTGGAATCCACAATTTTCTTAAAGCTGGGGAAATTAAGTAGCTTAACTGATTGTTTGAAGCTTAAGTGATTGTTTGGGAAGAAAATAGGTGGCTAGCACAGGGTCTGGGCCAGCATGGAAAACCCACAGCCAGGCTCACACCATGACCAGCCACCAGAGATGGGGCAGCAGACTTACCGACAGTGTCCACTGGCGGGGGGCACGCGGGGATAAAGTGCAGGATACACAATTGACACAAAAAGGAAAACAAAGTCAAACTGTATTCCAGCAGCAGTCTTCCCTTCCCTTCTGGGTTGCTTTTTATTGGGAGCGGGGACTCCCAAGTGAGGCTCCAGGGGCCCATACACTCTTCCCAGCAATTCTCAGCCAACCTGAGGATACAAGGTGGCTTGGCGCTGCCAGGCTGAGATGACCCATGCTCACCAGTGGTGCTCAGGGGCTCCAGAGCTTGTGCCAGTGATGTGAGCTCCGGAGGTTATGGGGCGTCGGGGATCAGACCCTAGTCAGGTCACATAAGATTTATTCCCCAATCTCCGTACTCTCTCCAGCCTCAACACTCACTGACTTTTTTAACAGCCTGATGGCACCTGTGTCTCCCAGGAGCAGCTTGCGTCCACCATGCCGGGCTCTCCCTTTCCTTTATCCCTTGCCCCCTAACCTCTGACCTCCCTCCTTCTGACACCCCTCAAGACTACAGCAAAGGTTTTAGAAAGAGACATGGATAAATGTCCTCTAAGAAACTGAGTGTGATGCTTCAACAAGAAAACCTTTCAAGTGTGACTAGTTGTAACATGACAAGTACTTAGGGACACCTAGGAAATAAAAGAGTTTTTAAGCAGGGAGAAGGGAAGAAATGAAGATTTTAGTGCAGTAGCAAATAGCACGTCAGTGTGAAATTCTTAGGGGTCTTGTTTAGTTATTAGCTTTGTAGCCTGAGGAGAGGGGATACTAGACTATTTAAATGCCAAGCTCACCTAGGAAAATGTCTGCTCCACTCCTTTTCCCTGTTCCTCATCCCTGGTAAGCTTTTACTAGGCCTAGATTAAAACATAAGCCTTTCCTATACTAATTTTAAGCTTTAAATAATATAAATTCACTTGCTGAGGAAAAAGACTGATGCTTCTGTTCTACAAGATGGAAAAAAGTAGGTATAGCACAAAATGTATCCCATAGCCAATCTCTCATTACCAGCAGGACCAAGTCCAGGAATCCAATGCACCACCCACCCCCTGCTTGCCCTCACCTGGAAGCCAGGCTGAAACTTCTCGAAGGGTATATGCTATATACCAAGACCCCTGGCCCCTGACCCATGGACTTTCCCTCTCAGCAGTCAGGAAGCCTGCCTCGAACACCAACCGGCACATTCACCCACAGCTGTTCAAAAATGATGTGGGGAGGAAAAAATAAAAGAACAACAACAAAAAAACCCCACAAGTTCTTTTCATGGTAACTAGGGTCAAACTTGTTTAGGGGTCTCAAATGACCTTGCAACAGAGCAGCGTTAAAAGGACTCAGAGATAAAATGCAGCAAGAGGTGGTCTCTGCAGCATCAAACAACAAAGGTAAATTAGTCACACTCAAAATCACATCCTGTATGTGCCTGCTTAGGGTATGGCAGGGCAGGGCTTCAAGGCACTGGGGCTTTTCTAAAAGGAGTCAATGAAGGTTTTTTTTAGAGCTTTGGAATAGAGATAATTTTCTTTTTTCTTTTTTTTTGGAAAAGAGGTAATGTCGAAAGCTCCTTGCTCATCTGCAAACATAGTAAAAGAGCAGTGATTCAGTTCCTTGAGGCAAAAATAAATCTTTCCAAAGCACTTATCCATCTCTTCACACATGGTGGAAATTTCAGATGGAATTTCCAAAGCTTTCTGGAAGCCAAGCATCTAGGCAAGCTACCAACTTGGGAGATAAAAAACAGTTGAAGTGGCTGGGCACATACCGTGCAAGCCTGGTCCTTTCAGAACCCCAGAACTGTGCCAGGAGTAGCCACTGGGCAGCAGTTGGGCATGGTCCCAAAACTACCACCACCACCAAAACAGATGCTTCTGAAGAGGCACTACAGCAGGAAAAACAACAAAGCTGAGCAGCCCTCAGAAAGATGGAAGTCAAACCTAGGCTGGTTTCATTTAAAAAAAAATGTTTAGGGGAGTTGTTTTTGTTTGTATTTCAGTTTGCTCAAGGCAAAACTCTTGGTTCTACACATGGAAATCACTCCTAGAGAGCTTGGGGGACCATTTGAGGTACCGGGATTGAGCCCAGCTAGCTCAGTCACTTGGAAGGCAAGCTCACTACACTATTACTCCAGCCCTAGCTTGATTTTAGTTTTGGTCTTTGGTTTTGGGCCACCTGGTGACGCTCTGGGGTTACTCCTGGCTATTCGCTCAGAAGTCGCTCCTGGCATGCACGCGGGACCATATGGGGAACCGGGGGATCGAACCGCGGTCCGTCCTAGGTTAGTGCAAGGCAGGCACCTTATCTCCAGCGCCACTGCCCAGCCCCAATAAGGTTTTTAACACTTTGTTTTGTTTTTTGTTTTTTGTTTGTTTGTTTGTTTGTGGGGCCCACACCCGGGGGTGCTCAGAAATAGCTCCTGGCAGGCACGGGGGACCAAATGGGACACCGGAATTCGAACCAACCATCTTTGGTCCTGGATCGGCTGCTTGCAAGACAAACGCCGCTGTGCTATCTCTCTGGGCCCCCCTAGCTTGACTTCTTAAGAGCCCTTTACTGGTTGATTTCTAGTCCAATCTCAGGCCACACAGCACCAGGGGAACATGCATTAACCAATCCTTTCAGGAAGATTCCAGCACTAGACTTCTAGAAGTTTCTACTCACAGCAAAAACATACAAATCTAAGTGTTTGGTTTAAACAACAACAAAAAGGAATTCTTGTGCATTTTAGGGGAAAAATATAAAGGAAAAAAAAACATTTTCTGACTGGATCCCAGAATAACCACAAAATTATCTGGCACAATCCAAGCTACTGATATGACTTGGCTTGTGATATTAAGTACAATGTCACAGTCACTATGTTGGGAAAGAAAACGCTGGCCCAAAACAGATGCTACATAAAACTCTCCCTCATCTCCATTCCCTCTGTTTCAGAACTGAGAATCTCCCAACTATAAGTCAGTTACTCTGAGTCCCAGGGTCAGAGTTGTCTCTTCTGATGTTTTGTATCCTGAGTCTACATGCATCCTTGATAGTCATTATCCTTTTCTAGCCAGCTAGAGACAGTGTTGGGCAACTCTATTGGCCCAAACCTTCCCTTTTTGTTCCACTGATACCAACTTCACAGCCCTTCCCCAACTTGGTCCAGCATGTTGGATCTAGATTTCAGTATTGGTCCCTGCCTTTGAGAGACAGGCATGGTGGCAACAGAATTCAGATAAAACCATGACCACTGCAGCCAAGAACCTCTAAAAAGAAAACTCTGAACAACAAAAAGAAAACAGACCCTTTCACTGACTGCCTCCTCAAAGTTCCAAACCACTCCCAAACCTTAAGTTTCTTCCCTGGAACCCTGGCCCAAACCCACTCATCTCTCCCCTCTTAGAACTGTGAGCTCAGCACCTCCCTCACAACTATCCCATCCCGAGTCTCTTGGGACCTCAGGTGGGAATGATATGGTGAACATTTATCTGTTCATAAACAGTCACCCAAGATTCCCAAAACTGCTATGCCAATAACATTGGCTCCAGATGGCTTAATCAAAGCAGAAATTTACAAGACACAAAACAAATAAGGAAGGCCAATGCTGGCACAATCTGATCACAGGTAAAGATTCAAATTTATGTATGTAGGGGGAGGAAGGCATTCCACGTAGTGCTTGGGTATCCAACCCAGTGATTGAAGTAGAAGGGTGAGAAGGTATGAGGAGTAAAAATTCTGCTCTTATCTCAACATGATCTCAAGGTGTCTATAAAAGTAAAAGCAGCAGGGCCCAGGAGATAGCATGGAGGTAAGGCGTTTGCCTTTCATGCAAAAGGTCATCGGTTCGAATCCCGGTGCCCCATATGGTCCCCCATGCCTGCCAGGAGCAATTTCTGAGCATAGAGCCAGGAGTAACTCCTGAGCACTGCTGGGTATGACCCAAAAACCAAAAAAAAAAAAAAAAAAAAAGTAAAAGCAGCAATGACTTTTGTTTGTTTTGGGTCATACTCAATGGTGTTTGGGGAACCATATGAAGTTCTGCAGATTGAACCCAGATTGGCTGAATCCTATCTGCTATACTATTTTTCCAGCCACAGGGGTAACTTTTTTTAAACAAATGTCAAAACCCTAAAACTTTGTCTTGTTATCATCAAACCTACTCATCTCTCCAACTGGACTTTCTTTTCATTCCAAATAAGCAACACTTATGTTTAGGAAAAAAGAAAACTTGGTTGGAGGAATTTCTACTTAAATAAATGCTAAATAGTACTTCTTCAGCAGTCTGATTAAAAAAATAAAGCATTTTCAAATTAAAGAAAAAACGTGCACATGGTGATGGAATTATGTGCATGGGAAGCTATCACTAACAGTATTGTAAACAGAACCTCAATAAAAAAAAGTTTAAAGTGAAATCATGTTAAAAAAAACACAAAACATTTTTTAAGCTACTAGGAAGAATAGCGTTAGAGGAAGGCCACCACAAGGTGGAAAGCAGGTCTTTTAGATTTTAGTAAAATGTTACAAACACTTGCAAGAAGGAGGTAGCTAGGTTTTTCTTCCAGCTCCCAATGGCATGTGGTAAAGCAAAGCTGCCAAGGTGCCAATGAACTCTGATTTGGGAACCATAAAGGCTGGGAACTCTGGTTTTCCTTAGAAAGCTCTTACCCATCCCACAGCACCAATAAACTCTGTCCCTGTTTCTCCCATTTAGGAAAGATTATGTAAGAAAGGGCTTGGGAGATTATAGCCTGAGAAGATGAAGGAGAAGAAAATATCACCTCTGTAGTAATTACATATTATAGCATATGCAGAAAAAGTTTTACCCCCAAGCTACCTAAAAATGTACAGGTTCCCTTTCAATGCACAAGGAAACTCAAATTTGGGATATAAAAGTACTGGGAGGAAACCATTTAAGCCCCAGTTGGCCAGAGCCTCAGAGGCTCCCAGAGTTGCTGCAGGTCACTGTCTAGTACATGTCAGCGAAAGAACCTCAGACATGTGAGGCTCGAGGGCCTTTCCCAAAGCTATCTTCTGTACAGTGGCATTTGCAGTTACCTTTCTTTGCCTTCTTCTGCAGTTTCAGAGTATCCGAGGACTTCTTTTTTATCTCCTGGCGAGCTTTCTTATATTCTGAGAGAAAGCAGAATATTGACTTGTGTTAACAAACTCTGCTGGACAGATGTTAGGAGCAGGCCTGGCTTTTCTTGCACACATGGCATAAACCCTGCCGTGTCATGCTCTTGGACCACAACAGAGAAGAAAGTCCTGGCCTGTCTAATTGCACTGAGGTGATCAGTGCTCACCCAGTCTGGAGGAGAGCTGTCTGCTGGGGACTACCGATTGAAAGGGATAGTCACACTTGTTCAGCTCAAGTGACTTAGAAATGTTTTCATGATCACCTAACTTTCTTAAGCAATGCACAGTGCTGTGCTCAACAAAGGAGTTGTGTGGCAAGATTCTACAATCCAGAAAGTAGGGGGAAAGCTTCACTGCCTCACTCTACTGTTGATATGCAGGTAGTACTCTGATATGGTATGACCCTCCTGCAGCTATGCCCGTCCCCTCGCCAAAATCACCCACATGCAACTACTGGCAACAGCAGCTGCCCTGCTATGCCTCCCTCTCCTTGGCTACCTTCACATCTGGTTACAGACAAGCCTTTCCTTTTTTTGTCCTTGTTCTTTTTTTTTTTTTGCTTCATTGGGCTGTGTAGCTACCATCTTTGGGAAAAGGTCCGAGGCCAAGCTGTGTGGAACAAATGCTCCAATTTTGCAACAGCAGGTGCTCAAATTCCATTTCATCCAGGGAGATATACTGATGGCCAGATAGACAGACACATGGTCTTTGTGCACACACTACTCAGTATCTATGTCACTAGTATCCACTGAAACTTTCCTTTTGCTCTGATTCTTGCTTGGTAGTGTTTGATCTGTAAAGCAAACTGCATAATCTCCAGATGTACCCAGAAAAGCCAACTGACCCAACCAGTTGTTTCCAATTCCCTTAAGGAACGTTTCCCTCCCAATGGGAGAAGCCCCCAAAGCTCTCTTTTCTAGGCTATTGGAATCATCTTGCAGCCAATCCTTTTGTCTCCAGCTCTGCCCACAGCACTTCCTTTAGCCTGGCTGATGCCAAAGTCAACCCTTGACCTGCTGGTCCAGGAGACAGAACAATATCACAGTGGAGCCTGACTCCCAGCAGAGCCCAAGACTCACTGGCTGGAAGTGACTACAAAGCGTCTGGCCAACTCTGAGCAGGAGACGGAGGGCTGGCCTCTCTTCTTAAGAGGTTCAGATCTGAAACTATACCAAGATGCTTTCTGTTTGAATCTTGGGCATGTGGATTTGTCATTATAATTCACCTTTAGTTCAGGTTGGTCATAATCAATGCCAAGAGGGCCTTAAGCTGTTGGTGGCTGATTTGAAGTCTCATACCCAAAGCAGCACCTAATACTGCAATGGGACCATCCATGACCGTTCCTTTCTCCAACACTGCATTCCCCCTTCTGGGAGAGGTGCCAACTGAGTGGGTGGTTCAGGTGACAACCTGTGACTCCAGCCTAGGCCCCAGCATCACATCCATACCTTTTGCGTGGTCTTTATCCAGCTGGTTGGCCACTTTCTTCCATTCTTCCATCTGTTCTTGAAGTGGGTTTATCAAACAGTCAATTAATGCACTTTAACAAAAGAAAGAAAAGGAGAAATTAGAGACAGTCTGTCAACAAGAGTGCCAGAAGTAAGGCAGCCAGGAGAGTTGGGCACCGAAGTTTCAGACAGCAGCTTTCAGGGTCCTCGATAAGGATGGGCCCAGAGGACAGGACAGGACAGGCACAGGACAGCCTGAGGAGATGTGGGGGGCACTGAGAAAGTCCTAAAATCTAGGCAGCCTCCATGGTACAAGTGGACCAGGCTCTAATACACACAGCAGAAAGTCAATGGGTACCCATCAGGTGAGGGGCTGTTATTTTTTTCTATTTGGGAAAAGCCATATTCTCCCAAACACGTTCTGCTCAGGGGACCAGAGAATCTTTCAGTGCAAGGAATCAAACGCAAGTCTCCTGCATACAAAGCACATGTGCTAACCCAGCATTCTTAGATCTTATTTTCCCCGTTTTTTCCTTTTGTATTTTGGGCCACAACAAACTCCTAACTCTATGAGTAGGGTGCTAAGCATAGCACCTAGGTCAGCCATATGCAAGGCAAGTGCCCCACCCATTAAGTTATTCTTGGATCTTTTTACATCTGCAAATCAGCACCTGGCCTATGTGACAGTCCACACATCAGCACTGGAAGCTAAGGCAGTAGGACCCGTGGTTTTCTAGCTTCCTATACCCACAGCCAGCACTGGTCATTAGCCACTGTGCAGGTGCATGGAGCCATCTCCCAAAGTCTCAGGTGGCAGAGTCTAAAATGCAACGAGTGGGGGTGTAATTGATTCTCACCTGGAGAACTGCCTCAGCTTGGCCTCTATGCTTCTATGCCTCATGCACATCCTGGTCAGAGCAGAGCCGATCTCCCGGGTGCCACCTGAAAAAAGAAAAAGAGGTCACAGTGAGGAACAGGGAACCAACAAGAAGCATTAATACCTTAGAAAATGAAAGCATTGTTACAACAAACAATGAGGGACCAGAGAGATAGCATGGAGGTAAGGTGATCTTGCATGCAGAAGGATGGTGGTTTTAATCCCGGCATCCCATATGGTCCCCAGAGCCTGCCAGGAGTGATTTGAGTGTAGAGCCAAGAGTAGCCTCTGAGCACTACCAGGTGTGACCCAAAACCAAAACCAAAAC